>JAJOOS010002169.1:0-112178 GCA_029582725.1 Solanum chiquidenum
TGTTGTTACTAGGATTACTGCGTTATGAGCTTGTGGGGAACACGTATACCCTAGTTATCTTTCTCAGCTTGATAACAACCAACATTGACTACTAAATTCTGATTACTTATTGAATTTTCATAATTGATTCACAAAACCCCCCTTTTTAATTAATTGTTGTTTTCTTGGAAATACTTTGACTAATTGGATATAATCGTGGGTTAAAGTAAAGTCTAAACCATTTTCCTTATGGGATCGACCCCAACCTACAAGTTGGGTTCTTTACTTGATAACGATCGCTTACGCTTCTTTAGGGAGGTGTAATTTGACCGTATCAGGAAGAGGTAAGTACGTTTCCTTTTTATCAAGTTCAAGCTTGTGTTATGTTGTAGAATTCCCCTAACAGGCTCGTACATTCCATATATTGAGCCATTTGTCCTGCATCATTTCATGATGTAGATACATGGATGTAGGATCATTAATAGGTGCTTCGTTAGTACCACATGTTGTTCGAGTTAGGAACGGCGAGCCTCCTTGCTTTCGGAGGGTTCCACTTATCCTTTCAGTTATATCAGTTGTTAGGATGTCGTGGGTCTTGTCCCGACTTCCATCTTTGTCAGTTACAGGCTTCATAGATAGATAGTAGAGTTTCAAAAGTTTGTTCAGTTATTTTGTTAAATGTTTTAAAGACTTAAGTTGTCTATTTATGGTGATTTGAGTATATTATTTTTATTCAGATTTATCTATTCAGTATTGTTCAGATTACTTTAATGTTGAGTATTCAAATTTAATTCAGATTTATCTATTCAGTATTGTTCAGATTACTTTAATGTTGAGTATTCAAATTTAATTCAGTTTTTACGCTTTTGTATGCTTGAGTTAGTCTTCCTGTTGTAGTCAGCAAGGATGAGGGTTTGCATGGGGACCAACAATGGTTCTCGAGTGCCAGTCACGTCCAGGGTGTAGACTCGAGTGGTGACAATATAAAATATAGAAGATATACTAAAATGTATGCTTTTAGTTGGAGAATTAGAATAATTTAACATTCATATTAGGGAGTGTTCGAATTTCCCATCGTTCACGTTTTAAAAACTATTTATTGTGCTTTATTTAAAAAAATCACATCCCTTTAGAATAATTACAACCCTTCCAGAAGGTCACAACTCATCATAAAAGTCATAGTTCTTTGGAAAAGTCACAACCCTTTCGAAATATTACAACTCATCGGAAAAGTTATAAATTTTTGGAAATGTCACAACCATTTCATCTTAAAAGGTGTTTTCTATAACATCTCGCTAATTGAAAGAACTAGGAAGAAGTTATAAATTGGAAATAGTCATTTTTGGAAAGAATATAAAATCTGGAACATTTGTTAAGTATGTTAAGTTGAGTTTTTGGTCAACTTCAAATAACCATAACTTCTAGCTCAGAATGGGTTAGGTGTGTTTCCAGATATCGTAGGAAAGATCTTGGAATAATATTTCCAACGCCGCCAAGTTTGCGCGATTCAGAGTTCATATTAGTAAGATATGTCCATTGGAAGTTCGGTTGTTCGAATAAGGGAAGTCCAATCCGGATTTTAGAAGGGTAGTTTGGTCTTTTCCATACCCAACTTAATTAATTCGTTTTTGGTAATTTCTTAGGTGTCTAAAATGACCTTGGTCAGTTTATGCTTTTGAAAATTAAGTTAGGGTTTTGAGAGAAGAGAAAGGAAGAGGAGAAAAGTTCATAGTACGTCGAGTTCTTGGGTATTTTCATGTAGATTTCGCCAAGGGTTAATCCCTACGACGTATGTGAGACTTTCATAACGTTGGGTTCATTCACCCACGTGCCACCCATGTTTATTTCAGCGTGAATCCATCCTAAAAGGGTAGAAAGTTTGATGTTCTTGATATGTATTCTTGAATTTGATGTCGTTCTTGAATTGGGTTGATATTGAGAAATTTCTGAGATCTTTATGTCGAATTATAGATTTGTTTTAGGTTAGGTTCTTAGATACATATGCTGGGTATCTGAATCTAAATAGTAATTGGGTAAATGAACCGAGTTTAGGTGAATTGGTGATGGAAAATGAAGAAGGAACAAGTCGGGCAAATCTGGGTACCAGGTCCACGACGCGGACCTGTTCCTCAGATTTGGAAAATCCTCCCTCGCGTCGTGGAGCGGTCACGGACCGTTCTGCCTCAAAAAATATTTTCACGACCAAAAAATTAAATACATCTCCGCGTCGCGGACTAGTTTCTAGACAGTGAATTCTTAATCCTTTCTCATGTTTAACTATCTAAAATCACTCATAAACATCATGAGATCGTTCCTATCACAAATAATAATCCTTGAACCCATAATTCAATTCAAGGAAAGTTAAGAGTCAAGGAAAGGAATGTTAAAGTCAAGTCTAGAAGTTAAAAATCAAGTCAAGAAAAGTTCACAAAGTTTTCAAAAGTCTTTCACAAACGTTTTAACTTTGTTTTAAGACTTATGTTTTAAGTTAAGCAAAGAGTAAAAAGTTGAGTTCATTTCTTCAAAGATTATACGGGAACTAAGTATTCCCAAGAGTTTAAAATGTTTTCACATTTGAGGAAGAAAGGGAACATCTATTCCGTGAGAGTTTGTTAAGCTAAGTTTTGAGTAATTATCTCAAACCAAAGAAGGAAGTTTGTTTTAAAAACACATGAACTAAGTATATTTTGGGAGTAGTATTGAGCACCTATATGGGGACGCGAGTTCATAATAAGTCAAGTCTCCATAAACCATGTAGCTATCATAGGCAGTAAAGGATCATACTTTTTAGATGATTCCTTAAGTGCTTTGTAGCATAGACTAGTGGTTCCACTTAGTTAAGGCATTCTATATGACGTCAAAGTATAGGACAGTTCTGGCAGCGTGGGCAAGACGTTGTATCACCACTTAGGCTCATTGTTGTGGTTGTCGGTTAGAGAAACTCCCACAGAAACTATATTACTTTATTATATGAGTAAGTTGAGTTTTATCGCATTTCTTTAACAAACTGAGTTGCTTTATATTGCTTTAAAAGAATTCTATATATTGCATGTGTATTGTTGCTTTATATTGAATTAATTTATTCATGAGTTGAGTAAAGACAAGGTAAGTGTTCCTTTTAAGTTTATGTTATGTTTAGCATTCCACTCCCATACTCGTACATTCAATGTATTGATGCCAGTTGGCCTGCATCTTATTATGATGCAAACACATGTAACCACGATTAACATCCAACACCTCGTTCATCCAGTTTAGCACTCACAGTCTGTTGGTGAGCTTCCTTACTTTTCGGAGGACTCCTTTTTACTTTGTTTTTATTATTTAAGTTGTTAGGATGATCGGGGGCCTTGTCCTCACATCCCTCTTTGTTTTAGAGGCTTTATAGATAGTTAGTAGATCAGTTGTATTTACATTATTATTTCATATTTTAAGACTTGAGTTGCCATTTTGGCCAAGTTGAATGTTTGACTTTTAAACATTCTAAGTTATTTTATTAAAAAATTGAATAATCCAGGCCAAGGGTTCCCTTGGGGCCAACAATGGTTCTCGAGTTCCAGCCACGTCTGGGGTGTAGGCTCGGAGTGTGACAAAATTGGTATCTGAGCACAGAGTTCAAGATTCCTAGGGAGTCTATGAAGCCGTGTCTGTAGAGTCCTAGGTATCGGTGTGAAGTGCGCCACATCTATAATTAGGAGGATGCAACACTTAGGAAATTTCCTGACTTCTTTCACACTCATTTCGTGCGTTAGAGTTTGATCTCTAAAAAAGTGTCTTCTAATTCATGCTTGTGTGTTTCAGTTAATCATGCCTCCATAAAGAGCTGTCACAGATCATCCTTCTAGGGGTAATTTTGAGGAGCAAGGGGTACCCAATGGACCTGAAATGCAAACCCCAAGGGGAAGTTACCAACGCTGAGTTCAGGGAAGAGATAAGAATGTTGAGTCAAGTTGTGACCAACCAAGTTAGGCATAGAGAGAACCGACAGGAAGGGAATGGTACTTTGAGGATTCATGAGTTCTTGAGGATTAATCCTCCAAGTTTCACTGGCTCAAGCACTACTGAGGACCTAGAAATCTTCATTGAGGAATTGCGAAAGGTATTTGAGGTCATGCATGTTGAAGATGCGGAGTGAGTTGAACTAGTTACATATCAACTGAAGAATGTTGCTAGGACTTGGTTTGACCAGTGGAAGAAGGGTAGAGTTTAGGGAGCACCACCTACGAATTGGGCTTGTTTTGAGGAGGCCTTCTTGGGGCATTTCTTCCCCTGAGAACTCAAAGAGGCAAAGGTACGATAGTTTCTTATTCTTAAGCAAGATTCATTAAGTGTTAATGAGTATGGGTTGAAGTTCACCAAACTATCCCGTTATGCTCCGGAGATGGTTGCGGACATGAGGAGTATGATGAGTCTATATGTTGCTGGGCTATCTTATCTGTCGAGTAAGGAAGGTAGGGCTGCGATGCTAAATGGAGACATGGATATATCAAGGTTGATGGTCTATGTGCAACAGGTTGAGGAAGAGAAGCTGAGGGATAGGGAGGAGTTAAGAAAGTTGTAACAACCCTAAAAATGAAATAGGATGAACTAAATCGTGTCATGTGTTTTAGAAGTTGGTTACTTGTTAAAATGATGAGTTTTGGATTTTAAAGTTTAGTTTAAAGAGTTTTGAGGTCAACGTCAAGGGACGACCATGACGTTCGGAAACTAGTGTTTTGAGTTAATGTGTTCTAGTGTGGTGCCATTGGAGTTTGGTATGTTGTTTGAGGTCTAAATCATGTGGAGGTGACTCTCACACTGAGATGGGAATGTCTAGGGGTTGAACGTCCGGGTACTACTCCCCAAGGACCACCCTAAATTCCCTTGAGGAGGACCCTAAGTTTAAACCCCAAGTTTCCAAAGTGGTGGACTACGACCATCACTTACGGCGAGTAGGTCCACTTACGGCCAGTAAGTCCACTCCGTAAGTCAAGACTTAACCTAGGGAGCCTTAGCTCCCATGGACAAGTCTCAGTCAGAAATGACGGAGTGACAGAATGGCCCATTACCCCACCTACGGTCCGTAGGTGGGGGTTTCATAAGTCTCACCTGTTATTGATGTAATGTGTTCGGCCAAGCAAAGGGTGGTTTGATAAAATTCCACCCTTGGACAATTAAATGCATGGACGGTTGTTTTTAGTGTTTTTAGGTATTTTAAGTGTATTAAAATATTTAAACCTTCATTGAGAATTCATTCTTCAAAAAACAAAACCCTTCTCTCCTAAAAGTTCTCTCTAGAACTCCATTGAAGGTCAAGGTCAAGTTCAAGCTAGGGTTGGGGATTTCAAAGTGTTTGTACTCCAATTTCGTGGGATTCTTCAAGTATAAGGTATGGTGATCCTTTATCTAGGGCAACCTTCACCCTCGAGTCAATTTGAAAAGAGTTTTCAAGGTTTTCAAAGTTATGAAAAACCCCAATTCTTACTCAATCTCATGGGTTCTTGCATCAAACGATTTCAATTGATAAATGAAGTTTATATTGATGTTTAATTGGTGTTTTTAGATGAAAAACTCTATGGACCCATTATTTCTCTAAATTCCTAAATTTGGCTTATGGAGTGGGTTTTATGATCTTGATTGAATGTTGATTGAATCATACTTAGCTTGAATTGTATTATTGATTTCTATTGTTATCTATACCAATTGATGGTGAATTGTTGGAGAATTGAGTAATTGTGACCATGGCGTTGGAAAATGGTAAGTTGATCTAATTTCATGATTATTGTAGAATTGTTATTGTATGGTTTTGATCCACTTATGGTGGAGGTGCCTACATATTGAATATGCTGTGATTATGGCCATGAAGGAATTATATGGTGAATTGAAGTTTTATCATGTTATTGTATAGATGGTTGTATAATGTAAAGGTGTTTATGTGATCTCAATGATGATCTTGTATGTAGTATTATTGTATTGTGATAGAAAGTGTGTTCTCTCTTAATGATCATGTACGAGGTTGATCTAATGTGAAGGGTCCTCCTAGTATTTTAATGTAATCTTGCACATTCATTTGGTAGGCCTAGGGCATCCTCCTCCTTGTGTAATTGAATGTGACGTGATGAATGTATCTTAGGACCGGTAGACCAATTATGGTACCCCCTCCACGAAGTGTGATTGATGTATTGAATTGGCAGACCTAGTACAGGTGCCCTTTCATGAATGAATGAGTAATGACCTTGAATCGGTAGACCCAATGTAGAAGGCACCCTTCTTGGAAAGTCATGAGCTATCCTTAATGTACCTTGAATTGGAAGACGTAGTGAAAGGACCCTTTCTCGTGTAATGTACTTTGGGTCGGTAGACCTAGTATTGGTAGACCTCTCAAGTACAATGAATGTGAATGAAATACTCTATGGGAATGGAGGCTAAGCACCGAATGGATAGGGTTAGATGGAAACTCTTCCAATGATAGGCTAGAGTTCCAATGAATATCTTCCTACCCCAAAACTATGTGCCCACATAGGAGATATATTATCTAGTGGTCTACACCAACACTGTAATATCATCTAATTCTACCTTAGGCAAGTAGAACACCTTTTTTCGGTGTGGGGGTAGAACACTGGACTCCATGTGTAGCTCTCATGGTCTATGTCAATTAATGCCTATTCCCATCATGTGGGATGTGCACTATAGTTATTGGATAGGCTCTACAACGTGTAGGTAGTAGTATGGGATGCTATCTACACATGGCACGAGTAGGCTTTGAAGATACTAGAGTGAGTTCCCTAAGCCTTAATGGCTATGAGTGAAAGTCCTCTAAAGGAATGAATCTGTCCTAAATGGCTTAATAAAGATATTGACTTATTGTCTATATGAAATGATGAATGAGTAGCTTATATTGATGAAATGATTACTTAGCATGTTGTGTATAAATGGAAAGGTTCTCGTCTATTGTAGCCTTGAGGAATACCTAGGTGTGGTATGAAGAGGTTGTATAGGCGGCCACTTCATGTCTTACTTAGGTGTGTCTTAGGGTAACTTTAGATAGAGGTCCTAAGAGTTTAAATGACTTATTGATGTATGTACTTATGGTTTATATATTGTTCTTGCCTAAATGTGATGTATGAGACTTTATACATTGAATGTGATGATTATTATGCCTTAATATCATGTTATGAATTTTATCAAAAATGGCATACTAGCATAACATTCAACTCAAATGTCCCTTTTCAAGCATGTTTTTGCATGGTCATCATACTTAGTACATCTAATGTGCTAACCCCATTCTTTTCCCTTTTTACCAAAGTGTAGGCTTTAGAGATGTTGGTGTCCTATGCTTGAATGATAGGTCTCTAAGGTGCTTGAAGATGAAGACTTGGTGACTACTCATAGTTTCGAGGATGAACCCATGGTGTTTCCTTTTTATGTCTTTTAGTTTTGTTAAAGTTTTGTATGGGCTAAGTCCCATTGTTGTATTCAAAGTATTAGATGGTTTGAGACATAGTGTATAAAGTCTAGAAAGTCTTTCGCTTGCTATTTAATGAAAATGTTTTCGATTGTAAAGAAAGTTTTTAATTCTTCTCTATTTTTAAGTATCTTATGCAATGAATGATATATGGGGCTTGTATAAGACCTCTTCGAGGTCGAGTACGCCAGTTATGACTAGGTAGTACTCCCGGGTCGTGACAAAAGCTAAGACAGGAAATTAGTCTGGGCAGCAAAGAGGTAATGTGAACTATTTATCCTTTCAGCAAAAGCAAAAGGGACCTGCTCCATCATCTGCTACTGCGCCTACATCCAGAAACAAAGGTCAGTACAATGGTCAAAATTCACAGAACTTCAAGGCTAAACCTGCCCAATCTCAGGGTAGTGTGGCACAAGGAGGTAACTGGGCTCCTGCATGTGCTAAGTGTGATAGAACCCACCCAAGTAAGTGTCACGATGGTTCCACATGTTGTTTCAAGTGTGGACAAGAGGGTAACTTCATGAAAGAGTGCCCCGAGAATAGGCAAAGTAATATGAATCAGGGCAATAGGGCCCAATCTTCATTAGTTGCTCTACCAGAAAGGGTTGCACCTAGAGGAGCTACTTCTGGTACTTGTTGAGGAGCAAACTGCCTCTATGCGATCACTAGTCGTCAAGTGCAAGAGAACTCTCCAGATGTTGTCGCTGGTACGATCAAAGTATTTTCTCTTGATGCTTATGCTTTGCTAGACGCAGGAGCAAGTTTATCTTTTGTTACTCGCTATGTTGCAAATAATTTTGATGTATTTCCTGAGAAACTTTACGAACCCTTTTGTGTTTCTACACCTATTGGGGAGTCTATTCTAGCGAATCGTGTATATCGTGATTGTGTCATTTCCATCGATCACAAGAACACCATGACTGATTTAGTTGAGTTAGACATTGTAGATTTTGATGTCATTCTATGTATGGACTGGCTTCATGCCTGTTATGCATAAATAGATTTTAGAAATCGAGTTGTCAAGTTCCAGATTCCTAATGAGCCAGTTATAGAGTGGAGTAGTAGTTCAACAATGCCTAAGGGTCATTTTATTTTGTACCTTAAGGCGAGAAAGTTAGTTTCTAAGGGTTGTGTCTATCACTTAGTCCGAGTTAATGACTCTAGTGTTGAGATACCTCCCATTCATTCAGTTCCAATAGTAAAAGAGTTTCCAGAAGTCTTTCAAAATGATATACCCTGAGTCCCTCCTAAGAGTGAAATAGACTTCGGCATAGACATTCTTCTTGATACTCGTCCTATATCTATTCCGCCATATAGAATGGCACCAACAGACTTGAAAGATCTCCTTGATAAGGGCTTTATTGGACCAAGTGTCTCACCTTGGGGCGCTCCAGTCTTATTTGTGAGAAAAAAAGATGGTTCCCTTAGAATGTGTATAGATTACCGTTAGTTGAACAAGGTTACCATCAAGAATAAGTACCCTCTTCCGAGAATTGGTGATCTTTTTTATCAGCTTCAGTGTGCTTCTTGTTTTTCTAAGATAGACCTCAGATCTGGCTACAATCAGTTGAAAGTAAGGGAGTGTGATATTCTCAAGACAACATTCACGACCCGTTGTGGTCATTATGAGTTTTTGGTCATGTCGTTCGGTTTAACCAATGCACCTGCAGCATTCATGGACTTTATGATAGAGTATTCAAGCCTTATTTAGATATGTTTGTTATTGTGTTCATTGATGACATACTAATCTATTCGAGGAATGAGGAAGATCATGCTAGCCATCTCAGAATAGTTCTTCAGACTTTGAAAGATAAGGAGTTATATGCTAAGTTCTGTAAATGTGAGTGTTGGCTTGAGTCTGTGGCATTCTTGGGCCACATAGTTTCTGGTGATGGAATTAGAGTTGACACTAAGAAAATAGAGGCAGTGCAGAATAAGCCTAGACCCACATCTCCAACTGATATTAGGAGTTTCTTGGGTTTGGCTAGCTATTATAGAAGGTTCGTATAGGGGTTTTCATCTATTTCATCTCCTTTGACCAAGTTGACTCATAAAACAATGAAGTTTTAATGGAATTAAGCTTGTGAGAAAAGCTTTCAGGAATTGAAAATGAGGTTGACTACTGCCCCAGTATTGACATTACCAGAAGGTACGCAAGGCTTTGTTGTATATTGTAATGCGTCCAGAGTTGGTTTGGGTTGTGTGTTAATGTAAAATGGCAAAGTTATAGCTTATGCCTCCAGACAGTTGAAGGTTCATGAGAAGAATTACCCAACCCATGATCTAGAGTTGGATGTCGTGCTATTTGTTTTGAAAATATGGCGACATTATCTTTATGGTGTGCATGTGGATGTGTTCACCGAACACAAGAGTCTTCAGTATGTTTTTACTCAGAAAGAGCTTAATCTCAGGCAAATGAGGTGGTTATAATTACTCAAGGATTATGAAATGAGTATTCTTTATCACCCAGGTAAGGCTAATATTGTTGTTGATGCTTTAAGCAGGTTGTATATGGGTAGTACCACCCATGTTGAGGAAGAAAAGAGAGAGAGTTAGCGACAGATGTGCATAGACTTGCACGGTTAGAAGTTCGACTAATGGATTCCACCGAAGGAGGAGTAGTGGTGATGAATGAGGCTGAATCATCATTAGTGTCAGAAGTAAATGAGAAGCAAGACCAAGATCCTATCTTGCTTGAATTGAAGGCAAATGTTCATAAGCAAAAAGTAATGGCTTTTGAACAAGGGGGAGATGGTGTGCTGAGGTATCAACGCAGATTCTTTGTACCAAGGGTGGATGAATTCCAAGAGAGGATCATGGAGGAATCTCATAGCTCCAGATATTCCATTCATCCGGGTTCCACAAAGATGTATAGCGATTTGAAAGAAGTTTATTGGTGTAGCAGTATGAAGAAGGGTATTGCAGATTTTGTTGCTAAGTGCCCGAATTGCCAACAAGATAAAGTAGAGCACCAAAGGCCTAGTGGTATGGATAAGAATATAGAACTTCTAGAATGGAAGTGGGAGAGGATCAATATGGATTTCATCACAGGTTTACCAAGGTCTCGCTGGCAACATGATTATATTTGGGTGATCATTGACAGAATGACGAAATCAGCCCACTTTTTGCCCGTAAAGATACCCATTAAGTAGAAGATTAGGCTAAGTTGTATATTCAAGAGGTAGTTAGACTCCATGGGGTGCCAGTTTCGATTATTTTAGATAGAGGTGCACAATTTACTACACAGTTCTGGAAATGCTTTTAGAATGGCTTGGGTTCAAAGGTGAACTTAAGTACTTCTTTTCATCCTCACGACAGATGGTCAAGCAGAGCGCACAATTCAGACCTTAGAGGACATGCGGAGGGCATGTGTGATTGATTCCAAAGGTAATTGGGATGATCACCTACCTCTTATTAAATTTGCCTACAACAATAGTTACCACTCTAGCATCCAGATGGATCCTTATAAAGCTCTTTATGGGAGAAGATGTAGATCTCCCATTGGATGGTTTGAAGTTGGTGAAGCAGGATTGATAGGACCAGACTTAGTTCATGAAGCTATGGAGAAGGTGAAGGTTATTCAAGAGAGGTTGAAAACATCGTGGAGTCTCCAGAAGTCCTACACTGATGTTAGGAGAAGGGAGTTAGAGTTTGAAGTAGATGATTGGGTGTACTTGAAAGTTTCACCCATGAAGGGTGTTATGAGGTTTGGTAAAAAGGGGAAGCTTAGTCCCCGGTATATTGGCCCTTACAAAATATCCAAAAGGGTTGGTAACGTAGCTTATGAGTTAGAGCTACCCCAATAGTTGGAAACGATTCATCCAGTATTTCATATTTCCATGTTGAAGAAGTGCATGGGAGATCATTCACTTATCATACCAACTGAAGATATTAGTATCAAGGATAGCTTATCTTATGAGGAGATTTCGGTTCAGATTCTAGATCATCATGTTCACAAGTTGAGGACTAAGGAAGAAGGGTTAGTCAAAGTTCTAAGGAGAAACCAGTTTGTTGAGAAAGTTACTTGGGAAGCTGAAGAAGATATGAAGAAGAGGTATATGCATCTCTTTGAGACTGGAGAAATTCCAGATCAAGGTACTAATTCTCTTCTTAGTCCTCTTTAATTTATAAGTGGCATGTTGTATTTCCATTGCTTGTTGGGTGTTTGAGTTGAATGTTAGATGTTACACCCTTAGCCTAGTAAGAGTAATCTCATTTGAGGATGAATGTTCCCAAGGGAGAGATATTGTAACATCTCGCTAATGGAAAGAACTAGGAAGAAGTTATAAATTGGAAATAGTCATTTTTGGAAAGAATATAAAATTTTGGAAAATTTGTTAAGTATGTTAAATTGAGTTTTGGTCAACTTGAAACGAACATAACTCCTAGCTGATGATGAGTTCGGTGTGTTTCTAGATATTGTAGAAAATATCTTGGAATAATATTTCCAACACCGCCATGTTTTCGCGATTCCTAGTTCATATGAGTGAGATATGCCCATTGGAAGTTGGGCTGTTTGAATAAGGAAAGTCCAATCCGGATTTTGGAAGGGTAGTTTGGTCTTTTCCATACCCAACTTAATTAATTCGTTTTTTGTAATTACTTAGGGGTCTAAACTAAACTTGGTCAGTTTACGCTTTTGAAAATTAAGTTAGGGTTTTGAGAGAAGAAAAAGGAAGAGGAGAAAAGAGGAGAAAGTAGACGAAAAGTTCATAGTTCGTCGAGTCTAGAAGTTAAGAATCAAGTCAAGAGAAGTTCATAATGTTTTCAAAAGTCTTTCACAAATGTTTTAGCTTTGTTTTAAGACTTAAGTTTTAAGTTAAACAAAGAGTAAAGAGTTGACTTCATTTCTTCAAAGATTTTACGGGAACTAAGTATTCCCAAGAAATTAAAATGTTTTAACATTTGAGCAAGAAAGGGAACATCGATTCCAAGAGAGCTTTTTAAGATAGGTTTTGAGTAATTATCTCAAACCAAAGAAAGAAGTTTGTTTTAAAATAACATGAGCTAAGTACATTTTGGGAGTAGTATTGAGCGCCGATATGGGGACGCGAGTTCATAATAACTCAAGTCTCCATAAACCATTTAGCCATCATGGGTAGTATATGATCATACATTTTAGATGATTCCTTAAGTATTTTTTAGCATAGACTAGTGGATCCACTTAGTTAAGGCACTCTATATGACAGCAAAGTATAGCACAGTTCTGGCAGCGTGGGCAAGACGTTGTATCACCACTTAGGCTCATAGTGGTGGTTATCGGTTAGAGAAACTCCTACATAAACTATATTACTTTATTATATGAGTAAGTTGAGTTGTTATCGCATTTCATTAAAAAACTGAGTTGCTATCTATTGTTTAAGCTTCCTATATATTGCATATGTATTGTTACTTTATATTGAGTTAAGTTATTCATGAGTTGAGTAAAGCCAAGGTAAGTGTCCTTTCAGATTCCTTTCAAGCTTATGTTATGTTTAGCATTCCTCTCGCATACTCGTACATTCAATGTACTAATGCCAGTTTGCCTGCATTTTATTATGATGAAGACACGGGTAACCAGGATCAGTATCCAGCGCCTCGTGGATATAGTTGAGCACTTAGAGTCAGTTGGTAAGCCTTCTTACTTTCCGAACGACTCCTTTTTACTTTGCTTTTAGTATTTCAGTTGTTAGGATGATCGGGGGACTTGTCCCAACATCACTCTTTGTTTTATAGGCTTCATAGACAGTTAGTAGTTCAATTGTCTTTACATTATTATTTTATATGTAAAGAGTTGAGTTTCCATTTTGGCCAGGTTGAATGTTAGACTTTTAAACATTCTAAGTTATTTTACCAAACAATTAAGTAAGTGCATTTGATCATTGTAATAATGCTTAGAGTCTTCCATTGAGTGAGTAAGCCAGGCCAAGGGTTCGCTTAGGGACAACAATGGTTTTCGAGTGCCAGCCACATCCGAGGTGTAGGCTCGGGGCGTGACATTTTCCTTTACTATAATATAAATAAATAAATAAATATAATACAATATAAAATATAGAAAATATACTAAATTTGGTGTTTTAAGTTGGAGGTATTGCAATAGTTTAACATTTAAGTTAGGTAGTTCATTCTTTTAAGGTAGTATAGACAAAAAAAGATAGATATAGATTTGCCTAATTTTAATTTGATATTAAATTTTAAAAAATAAAGAAGAGTTTTAATTAAAGGATCATATGTAGAATATATAAAAATGTATATTTAACTGAATAAAAATAAAAGTACAACAAATAAATTGGAAACAAAGGAGTATTTAATAAATCTATTTTGGACTCTTCAAACATGTTTTTGATCAAATCATTTTTCTCCGACAGTTTAAGACTTTTCACAACCTGAACACCCAATGTAGTTTGTGTACCGAAAAATCATTCAAATTCTTGTCAATATGAAGTTGCTGAAAAATTATATCAATTATCAAGATAGTCTTCTCGTTTGAAGTTGATTTATTTCACTCTCCTTGTTGAACCATTTTTTGTTGATCTATCTAATTTACCCAAAAAATATATTCTAATTGCATATTTGAACAACTCTCACAATCTTCCTTTTTTAAAGAAGAAGAATAGAAAACATACAAAATTCATAGTATAGAAGTGTGAGAAAACCCCGTATTTATAGGAAACAAAGGATAGGATAAAACTGTGTTTATCATGCCTTTTCAGATAAGTTACAACCCTTCAGAATAATCACAACTTTTCAAAAATGTCATAAATCATCAAAAAAGTCACAACTCTATAGAAAAGTCACAACCCTTCGAAAAAGTCACTACCCATCCATTTGGAAAGGTGTCACCTTTTGTAATGACCCGAAAGGTCATTTTTGTAAATTTTTATAAAATTACTATTTTACCTCTTCTCGATAGTTGCCCGAGTTATTTTTTATTAGTTCATGAAGTTGGTTTGGGAATTTTAAACTATTCGATAACTTCGGATATTTAGTTGGTTGTATTTATTAAATAATTAATTTTTATTAGTGGGTGGTTAATGGGTCAAATCCATAATTGATTTAATACCCTAAGTTTAACTCTTTTATTAAAATAAGTTAGTAGGGTTAACCAATTATATACAAAATTACTTAAGAAGCGAGAGAAGTATAGCGAGAAAAATATTTGTGCGGCACTGAAGAGGAAAACGATCTCCTGGTAAGCAATCTTCATGATTTGTGCCTGCATACATTTATCTTATTTCCCAATATATACAGTGTTACTCATTTTGTATTAAATGAGATTGGATAAAGTTAAAGTTGACAGTTAATAATGTTTGGTATGGTTTTGGTCGAATTAGTGAGAAATATAGTTTATTCTTGAATAAAGTAATGATGGAAATTATTAGATATAAGAGTAATGATTGGTTGAGTATAAGATCACTGGAAACTTAAGATTTTTCGTCTAATATAGGTCAATTTCGGCAGATTTATATTATAGTGCTTAGATTACTGACGCTTAATCCAAATTGGGTTGAAAAGTTTCTTATGGTTATCATATTATGATTCAAGTTTTGATATATTGAGATAGGTAATTAAATATGAAGTATATTCTGTTATATGATACCAGTAGATTTATGTTAATTGGAGGGATAAATACTTAACCCTAGACTTGAAATTTGGAGAATATGAGAATTGACGTATTAATTGGCATTAAAACTACGAACTTGATTATATATTTGGATGAATTTTTGGGTCTAGGTTAGACATATAGTAATATGGGTGTTGTTATTTTAGAAATATTATTGTGATTATTTTGTGGATAGATTGCATTTATTTGGGAGTTGAATGAAAGGAGAAGACTCAAGTTCCGGAGTAATTGTTCGATTGTTTGAGGGAAGTGGATTTCTAAACCCTTGTTAAGTGCATAAAATCGTGTATTTCCTTGTGGTATGTGTTGGAAAGTAATGGGACTTGGTTATGGGTTGAGTTATCCATATTGAATAATTCTAATAATGAAAATGAGGTAATAAAAGGCAATGTGATTAATTGTTGGTGCATGATGTGTTGAGAATGGTTTGAAAGGCTTATTGACTCATTGTTGATGTTGTATCACTATTGTGTTGTTGCGAATTGTGCATTGTTATGAAAATGGTCATCTTCTCATTATTTACGTGAACATGTCATTTGCATTTTTCTGAGACATGGTTGTGAAAAGTGTTATGTGAATTGAGAAAGAATAAGAAATTAAAGAGGATGTAACATTTTGAGGGATGTGTCGCACGTCGTGACTGATTCTATATTTCGAGGGATGAATCATGCGCCGCAATGGATACTATTATCGAGGGTCGTGTCGTACGCCGCGATTGAAGCATGGAAGGGTATGTCCCCCATGGGTCCCAAACTAAGATACAACGGGTGTGTATCACTAGGTTAGAGAAGCATCACTATACTTGACAATGCATTCCATTGCATTGTTCATATTTATCATTAGTGAACTTGATGTTGTGTTTTGCTGATCTTGCGAGTGCCTTTCTGTGGAACTTTGATTGATGAATATTAAGCTTGTTGTTGAGGATATGTAATTGTTAGAGTGTTGTTGTTGAGCTGAGTGATATGTGAATTATGAATTGTTAGGTTGGGCTGGTTGTATGCAGGTTGTAGTTGTGGAGGTTCGGTTGGGGTGTAAGGTGTACCCGTATTCTATTCCCTTAGCTTGTGTTTAGAGGTTTACTTGCTAAGTACCATGTGTTTTGGTACTCACCCCTTACTTCTACAATTTTTGTAGGTTATGAGCCTTGATTTTTGTGATACTTTCCATCCTGTTCTTTTCGGAGGTTTCTTGGAGATTTGTGAGGTAGTTGTTTGTCATCTCAGCAGACCTTCTTACTCCTATTTATGATCTTGTTTTATTATAGAAACAATGTCATATGAGACTTGTATGTTTCTTTTGATTCAATTGTAATACTTTAAAGGCTTGTACACGTGACAACTAGGTTTTGGGGGTATTTTTAAGTTGATTATAAATTTCCGCATTTTTTTTAATGGCTGAGTTATAGGCTGACTCGTCTTGGTGGAATAAGACGAGTGCCATCATGTTCATTTTTGGATCGTAACAAAATGGTATTAGAGCCCAGGTTCATAGGTCTCACGTGTATACAAGTCGCATCTAAGTAGAGTATCGAGGATAAGTACGGAGGTGTCTGTACTTATCTTCGAGAGGCTATAGTGACTTTTAGGAAAAATCTTCACTTCTTAAATCTCTATCGTGCATTCTTTGTCCATTTTTTTTCTTATCGCTTCACTTCATTCACTCACTTATAGTGATGAATCATGTGTACTTACTCATGTGAGTAGTTGGTGTGTCGTGTATAGCTTGAATATTAGACCTAGTACTAAAGTGGAAGTGATAAAACTATTGAAACAATGTGTAGTCAGAATAAGAATGCTCAACAATTTGAAAGAGTTGAGTAAGGTGATGACTTAATGATGCATTTTGAGGATATTCGAATGATGAGGTTGCACAATGGTTTGAGGGAAGCCATAAACGTGGTATCATTTTCAGGCTAGTAACCCCAGTTGACAGAATAATACTTGTGTGGTATAGACAATATCTTGAGTGATTTGACAATTGGAAGCGGAATAATATAAGAGATGACTAGATAATGGACACGTGACATTGGAAACTACAATTAGTAAAGTTGTCAAAATATGTATGGGTTTCTTAGTGAATGATGAGGATGATGTTGCACCAATTGAGGTCAGACTCTCATTTGCGGTTTCATATAGTAAATGTATACGAAAGAGGGTCATGATATGCCTACTACAATGGTACCAATGCTTACGTAATAGAGTTATGGAGTGTGTTACTTCTACTATCGACCTGATATACAAAAGAATTCATATTGCTTGGGCTAGACTCAAAACAAATTTGATAATGATGTTGTAGTTATTCAATGGATAGAAATGTGTGGGCTATTTGCATACAATATTTTCAAGGGGTATGGTATGTTCTAAGTGGTGGATCTAATGGACTTTCACGATGTGGTACATGGAAACAGATACGTCAATTGTCAAGTGCGAATACTAACTACCTAAAGAATTATTAGTTTTATCAAATGCTCGTATAATGAGATTTGATGTTGCATTCATAATTGAGAAACCAACTAGGTTGTTATTGCAGATGTTTGGGGTTAAGCAGTCTGTATAAGGAAGATTTTTATGGTGGATCATTGATATGGTATTAATGTGTTAAGTTGAGAACTGTATCCCGAGGGTTTTAAATGAGGACTGGTGATTTCATCGTAAGGTCCAAGAAAGTCGATCGATATTTGAATGACAATCTTATGGGTAAAGGAAGTCCTAAAGAGTACACTTATGTGAAGATAATTGAGAATTTTAGTAAGAAAGTGCGTATAAAATTAGGTTAGTCCTTTGAATTTGATTGGTATAGCTCGGTTTGGGTGTCATGTCGATGACAAGAGTGACTTCATGCTGATTGCAAGGCCTAACCGAGCATAATGGTAATAAGGGTTTGTGATGGATTGTGATTGAGATGCAACTATGTGATAAGGATTATTGATTAACATTTTTTTTGTATTGTGATGAACTCTTACGAGTATCTAAGGTTGTGGTTTGCTACTATTTGGTGAGTAAAATGGTCGTAGAAAAAGTGGTAGGAGGTGTCGGGACACCGCTCGAATAGAATTGAAATGAGCTAGAGTCATAAATGGAGAGAATTAAAGGAAAAATTTTAGCCTTCTAAAGGAGGCGAGAACAATGACATTTACTCTGATTTCAAGGACCAAAACTGTATCTTTAGATGGTGTCGAATTTGGTTCAGAGACACGTGAATCCATCTGTTTTGCTATGGTTATGGTGATAGTGTTACATGTCATTCATATCCGTTCAAAATTGTTTGGATAAAATTTGAGAAAGAATCCTAGAGACATTTGACTCGAGTGTGGTGATAAGTTCTTTTTTTGGTTTTGATTTTGGTAACTGATACGGATGAATTTTTAATGAAGATTACAGTAAGATCAATAGAGAGAGGATCAATTATAGGCTAAGATACGCGAATTCATAAAGATCTTCAATGTATGAGCTAATGTTGATAGATAATGGGATTATGTTACATGGTTGGGATTAAAATTCAAGTTTTTCATGGTGAGTTTACGTTTGTGGTATTATATTTTGTCAAGGTATGAATTTGTAAGGTAAGAAATGATCGACCGCATTGAATATTGACCATTTGGAAGGAGTTGTACATTGTTTGAGTCATAAAGTGTGTTATTTTGGTTTTCAAAGGACCTAAAAAAGAGTTTCATTTAAAGTTTTTATTTAGAGGATAAGGTAAAAAAAATGTCAAGGGTCGTTGGCCAAAGAATAATATTGGTGAGCGAGTCAACCAAAGAAACAAAAGTTTGGTGTATTGAAGACTTCAAGATATTTAGAATTTTGTTTCATGGGAAAAATTTAAGAAAAATTAAGGAATAAAACTACTCGTATAAACCTTTGGTTTGTAGTTGAAGGATTTATTGATTTTTGCCTATGAGTATAGATATGACTGTGAGATGTGAAATAGTTCGGTTCAGACTTACTAGGAAATTATCATCGACTTTTCTAAAGATTGAGTTTTTGTTTGGGTGACAAGCAATAATGTGTGGAAGATTTTATGTGGTTATTTCTAGCTAGATTAATTATGATAGGTAACTTATTGATGTTCAACGGTGTGTACCTACAGTTATACATGATTAATGAGGATTTCGAGGGGATTGCAACTCCTTTTTTGTGGGACGATATAGACTGTTATGATGTGTTATATAGGTATTTGATGGTGAGAAGAGGTTATGAGCTTATAGTATTGATGCTTATCGTGGCCAACGATACTAACTATTGTTCGAGTGTCTACGATCGTTGATAATATAGTAACCCAACCAAGGGTTGGGGTCGTGTCCCAAGGGAGCGATTTTGAGAATTAATAGAAAAATAAAATCTAGTTCTACCTAGTCGTAGCTAAACAAATTAACGATTAAAAATATTGTAAATCAAAGGGGGGACACGAAAGTGTCAAGTATCAATTTGGGTTTTTTGTCACAAGTAAGTAAAAACAACAGAAATAACAAGAAAATCAAGTATGGGGCAGAGTTGTTGGGGTGTGACCGCAATACAAGTTGAGATAAATGGTTGGGTACATGCTTTCGTTAGGAAATTTGCAAGATAATAGTGACTAGGCAAAGCTTTAGATGGAAATAAGTTCCCTCTCGGGTAACTTACCCCATTTTAAATGCGTTCCTCTTGGACACCCATTTGCCGCATGAAGACCAGCCTACGCCTTACCCCACTCACTCTCTCAAGCTGAGTGTTAGGATATGGGACTAGGGATCACCCGCTCGGGCAGAACCTCATGTCGACCCACTCCTTAGGCCAGCAGTCTAGTGGTCTTGATTTCGCGACCTCCCTCTCGGGCAACCCGAAAACACATGGGAGGCTTTGTATTTGCAACTACAAACCCATTAGATGAAACCACAACCACTAGGTGAAATCACCATTAAAATACATCTAACCTATCAACAAGCAAGACCCAACAATAATATCAACACATATTTGCTAAATCACACCCCAAGAATGGTGGTTTTTAGCCACACATCAAGAAATAACTAAATACACCTAAAATGATAGTAAAACCAAATGGGTAAAAGAAATTAAACCTATATTTAGGCAAAGGAAGAAGAATAGATAAGACCATCTTCCAACTTGGACCATCTTCCAATTTGAGGAAGATGAACTCCTTTCTTCAAGTTTCCAAAAACCTCTCCAAACTTGAGAGTAAAAAGTACTAAAAATATTGTGTAAAAATTGATAATAAAAATATGATACTAAAATTTGATACTAAGCTATAACCAACAAGTATTTATAGTTTTCAAAAATCTATGCTACGACGGATCACTCGGC
The DNA here is from genome assembly GCA_029582725.1 of Solanum chiquidenum. NCBI lineage: Eukaryota > Viridiplantae > Streptophyta > Magnoliopsida > Solanales > Solanaceae > Solanum > Solanum chiquidenum. The sequence continues at coordinate 20,327 of JAJOOS010002169.1, forward strand.
GACATTAGTCGGAATCGCCGATGAACTCAACGATTCGTCCTTTAGTGTTGTTCATCGCCGTCTTACACCATCCTTTAGCATCGTCGTGGTCTAGGTCATTGGGCGACATAGTACTGCTTCGTGAACCTTCTCGGCAATACGTCGACTGCTCCCTTTTTCCGCCGACTTGATCCCATCCTTCAGGGCTCAGCACACTGTAACAAAAGGAGAAGTGAGACCCTTCGCCGATTCGCCAAGTGGACTCGGCGATCCTCAGGTCTTTGTTTACTTGTTCTTTTCAGCCTTTTCATTCCTTTTTGTGAAGTAGTGTCCATGCTTTCCTTTAAACTTCAAATACTTGAAACTTAAAGGTTTTCATCAGATATTGAGATAAAATAAGCATTTAGGACACAATTTCTATTAAAATATAGCCCTAAATGAGTCTAATTTGTGGACTCATCAACACCCTAACTTAAACTTTTGCTTGTCATCAAGCAAACTCAAGTTCAATCGTTCAAAAAGAAGGTGTCTCAAACTGTGCTACACAAGACTCAATCATGAATGCACAGAACAAAACTTCAAACTACTTATGTGGAAATTCAATTGTGTACTCAAAGATTCAGGTTATGACACACCATTACCAAAGATTCTCATGCTCGCAATACTTGCTACTAATGCAAGTTCAAGCTCAACAAAAGTATCTAAATGCCCTCACACAAAGAATGATTCCATATTCACACACAGGAGTTAATCAATTTAAGATCAGGAATTAGATGCAACGCTCACACTCAAAAGAGGAACACAATGCATGTTTTCACTCATCGGTTTGCCCTTATTTTCCAATCAACTTTCGGTTCAGCTTTATCAAGATCAAAAAGGTCTTTCCAAGGCTTGTAATGGGGCTAAGTGCAAATGTATGGTCATTTAGGTTCAGTGACTTTTTCCTCATGAGATGTGGTATTCTCAAGGCATCCCCTTGTTTTTCTTAATCAACTCTTTTTCTAGTGCTTCTAAGTCATCTTTTTATTCATCTCAATGGATTGCTTGGAAACCCAATTTCATTTGTACTTTTATTCCACAATTTTTCTTTATCATTTTTTTTTCTATGGAGGGTTTCCATTTTTTCGCAACACCACGGGTTAAAGGAGACTTTTCCTGCACTTCTTGATTTCTCTTTTTCCTTTTTCACCGCACCCCCAACTTAGGATTTTTGCCTAAGTTTGCTATTCACTAAACCACAAATCAAAAGGATTATAGGTAGTAGATAAAGTAAGGTCTAGGGTTCATCAAGGTTCTTTCAAATAAAGGTAAGGCTCTAAGGGTGTTCAAGAGAGTTTCACACGCTCACGGGTAGGCCACCAAAGATGTATATGTCAAATTGGCTCACACTCTTCAAAATTTGCCTAAGATCATATCAAGAGGACACCTTTCTAAATCAATTAGACTAACAAGGTATATTCTGGGTTTATTCATGCATGGTTCAAAGTAAGATAATCACAAAAGGCATCGACACTTAAGTCAAACAAGACTACAAAATTTTGCTAGTGTGCAACGGTCATTACACGAGAATCAATTCGATAAACGGCTAATCACAACAAGATGCAAAGAGCTCACATATTGTCTATGCAACTTCATTTGGTCTCGTCGTAGCCGCACATTCATGTTCGTTCGATTGAGAGCACTATTGAAGTCATCAGTATTGATCAAAATGAGACTTAAATTTTGCAAAAGAACAGCCACTTTCAACACAAGTGATGGCGAAAATTTTTGTTTTCAAATTTTTTTGGAAAAGTCAAAATTTGAATTTGCATCCATTAAAGCCAAAAACAGGAGCTATGAGCTCAAAAATCCACGAAAGGCATTATATAAAAAGAAACAAACAACCCAAATATACAAAAAATACGAAACTGTTAACACAAAAGGTATGGGGTCCTCACCCCACCACAAATAAATCCATTTGACCTCAAATTCAAATGATGAATATCCAACAGTGAAAGTAAAGAAAAATAGAGAGGGAGGTAAAGAGTTTATCCTGGCTATGCGATTTCTCCATCTGTCAGGGCGGCATGGTTCTTCTGCGACTTTTGGGTGTAGACCTTCCAAAATGTTAGCATTAAAAAGAAGGCGAGGTGGGGACGTTAAGCGAGTCGTTGAGTAATTCAACAAGCTTTCCACATCATCGGGAAACAACCCAACACGCCTATTTTCAACCCACTTTCTCGAATGCTTCACAACCACCTTGTTTCAGCTTTACTCAAGTGCCATCCAATTCCTGCGTACTCGGCGATATCAGTCTGAATCGCTGAACCAGGGTGCGTGTCGCCGAGCAATCACATGTTTCACCGAGTTTTACAGAACTTTGCAGTAAACCTGGGAGTTCAAATGGTGGTCACCATCAAAATCGCCGATAGATTCGGCGATGCGCCAATAAGTTCTCATGATCGCCGAGTTTTACACGCTTCAACTTTGGAAATAATTGGAACCAAACGGCAGATATGGTCAAGTTCGCCGACCTCTTCGGCGACTCGCCATTTGGATCTGTTGCTTGTCACCCTCAATTTTTTGAGCACTTTTCACATTTCATCCTATACCACAACACATAATTATTTACCAATACGTAAATATAAAATATTAAGGGGTTTTGGGTTGCCTCCCAAACAACACCTTAGTTAACGTCGCGGCACGACGCAAGTCAGCAGCTATTCTTCATTTTCGGAGTCGCCCATGTTGTAATTAGGTGGTTCCTCAGCGAATGGTGGGTAATGGACTGATATCAAATGGACAAATTGAGCATCCTTTAGCTGAATAGTCATGGAATGAGAGGCTGACACTTCGTTTAGCATTTCCATGTTCTCCTTCAACTCATTCAACATCTTCTCATGCTTGATTGAATAAATTGAAAATCATTTACAAGAAAATGAACAATATATTTGTTGAGTGTAAGATAAAAATGTGATTATATATATGATTTCAGATATAGAATATATTCTTTAATTTTAATTTTTAGTTGTTTTGGTAAAACAAAGGAAACATTGCTCAACTATGAAAAGTCAAATAACTATCTTTGGTTTATGTATACAGTCAATTGAGAAGACAAATATGAGAACTAACAACAAGAACGCCATTTATTATGTTATAATTTATAAAACAAAAATTAATATACAAAGATTAGTTCTAAAAACTAAAATGTAGTGTTCTTTTCACATGTTCATATGACATCTAAATAGTTTAACATGGAATACATGTGCAAAGCACATCAGGTTAGATGACAAGAAAAATACACAATAAATATCGTCTATAAGGTAAAATTACTGAGATACGACTAATTACATGATTGAACCTCATAAGATGAAATAAATATATGCCTTGCATTTAACTAGTAAAATTTTTCATAGACCATCTTCATAGATTCGCGTGAATAAAATATATATTTGACGATTCACATTGAACAGTCACAAAGTAATCTACAATATTATTTGCTTGGAAACTTGTTTCTGCAATTTTCAATAGCTGAGGATTATGTGCAATTGATTCCTTTATTTTCCAAATATGAAACCATTTAAATTTAAAACCCCCTTTTGATGATGACAAACAAAGAAAGTATAACTATGCAAGTGTACCCATCTACTAACCCCATTCACCAGATAGCTTATTTGAGAAACAAGTTTTTACCTACTTAGTTATTTAATAATTCGAAACAAATATATCGCCTACTATTTGTGTGACATAATTCAGACGTCGAAGATATGTAAGGTTGATTACTTTTTCAGTTATTGTATAGATGGGTATTGTATCTACCGATTCAATCAAATAAATATATAAAAATTAAAATTATTTCTGGAATGATCATTCAGATCTTACTGTAGTACTTGTCAAACTTTTAGTGTGTGGATCTTAAAGAAATATATACGTAACAAAGGTATTTAGCATATGTGTGAAGTTTAATTTTTAGTGAACTACAATGTTGTCTCTAGTAATAAACAATTATACTATCCAAAACTCTAAGGTATGATCGTAAATTTATTTGTTTTAACTTTAATTTGTGTTATGTATAAATATATATGTGGTAGTTTTTTTATCTTATATATGCGTATGTATAAATATATATATGTGGTATTTTTTAATTAGTTTTAATTTCTTTTATTTCATTATCAGTTTTTCCATCAAAATTTGCTCTATTAGTTTCACGCCTGAATGACCGTGTAAGATTGTGTAGTTATTATGGTTTACTAGCTGTCGAACAAGGATAACCTAAATTTTAATCCAAACATAAAAGCAACATATGTAAGTTTTATGCTCTGGTAAAAAGATAGGCCATCGATAGCTAATGAACCATATTAGTTACACACTCTACACAATCAATCAGACGTGAAACTGATTGAACCACAAAGCGGGGGACTTCTTGGTTTTCCAGGTGATGTAGCAACTTTTTTACTCTCTTTCTATAACTAAATTTATATCACTTGTTCTTCTTTCGTCTATCTTTTGAAATTGTTGTGAAAGAACTTTTCTTGGTAACTTGTTTCTGCAATTTTCAATAGCTGAGGATTATGTGCAATTGATTCCTTTATTTTCCAACTATGCAACCTTTAAAATTTAAAACCCCTTTTGATGATGACAAACAAAGAAAGTATAACTATGCAAGTGTACCCATCTACTCATCCCATTCACCAGATAGTTTATTTGAGAAACAAGTTTTGACCAACTTAGTTATTTAATGATTCGAAACAAATATATCTCCTACTATTTGTGTTACATAATTCAGACGTCTAACATAAGTACGGTTGATTACTTTTTCGGTTATTGTAGAGATGGGTATTGTATCTACAGATTTAATTAAATAAATCTATAAAAATGAAAAATATTTCTGGAATGATCATTCAGATCTTAATTTGGTACTTGTATGTGTGAAGCTTAATTTGTAGTGAACTACAATGTTACCTCAAGTAATAAACAATTATACTATCCAAAACTCTAAGGTACGGTCGTTAATTTTTTATTTTTTTTTAGCTTTAATTTGTGTTATGTATAAATACATATGTGCTAGTTTTTTTTATCTTTACTATGCGTAGGTAAAAATATATATGTGGTATTTTTTAATTAGTTTTAATTTCTGTTATTTCTTTATCATTTTTTTCCATCAAAATTTGCTCGATTAGTTTCACACCTGATTGACTGTGTAATATTGTGTACGTGTTATGGTTTACTAGCTGTCGAACAAGGATAGCCTAAATTTTCACCCAAACATAAAAGCAATATATGTAACTTTTCTGCTCTGGTGAAAAGATAGGCCATCAATAGCTAATAAACCCGGTTAGTTACTCACTCTACACAATCAATCAGGCGTGAAACTGATCAAACCACAAAGTGGGGGACCTCTTGGTTTTCCAGGAGATGAAGCAGTTGTTTTACTCTCTTTCTATAACTGAATTTATATCAGTTGCTTGAAGTAGCTCAATAACGGTAGTTTCTTTCTTCTCTCCTTTGAAATTGTTGTGAAAGAACTTTGCTTGGAAACTTGTTTCTGTGATTTTCAATAGCTGAGGATTATGTGCAATTGATTCCTTTATTTTCCAAATATGCAACCTTTTAAATTTAAAACCCCCTTTTGATGATGACAAACAAAGAAAGTATAACTATGAAAGTGTATCCATCTACTCACCCCATTCGTGAGATAACCTATTTGAGAAACAGGTTTTGACTTACTTAGTTATTTAATAATTTGAAACAAATATATCTCCTGCTATTTGTGTGACATAATTCAGACGTCGAACATAAATGAGGTTGATTACTTTTTCAGTTATTGTAGAGATGGGTATTGTATCTACCAATTCAATCAAATAAATCTATAAAAATGAAAATTATTTCTTGAATGATCATTCAGATCTTACTTTAGTACTTTTCAAACATTTAGTGTGTGGATATTAAATAAATATACTTAACAAAGGTATTTCCATATGTGTGAAGCTTAATTTGTAGTGAACTACAATGTTGTCTCTAGTAATAAACAATTACACTATCCAAACCTCTAAGATATGGTCGTAATTTATTTATTTTTAGCTTTAATTTGTCTTATGTATAAATTCATATGTGGTAGTTTTTTTATCTTTAATACGCGTATGTATAAATACATATGTGGTATTTTTTAATTAGCTTTCATTTCTGTTATTTCTTTATCAGTTTTTCCATCAAAATTTGCTCGATTAGTTTCACGCCTTAATGACCTTGTAAGATTGTGTAACTGTTATGGTTTACTAGCTGTCGAACAAGGATAACCTAAATTTTCACCCAAACATAAAAGCAACATATGTAACTTCTATGCTCTAGTGAAAACATAGGTGATCGATAGCTAATAAAACCTGATAGTTACACACTCTACACGATCAATTAGGCGTGAAACTGATCGAACCACATAGTGGGGTACTTCTTTATTTTCTAGGTGATGTAGCAGTTGTTTTACTCTCTTTCTATAACTGAATTTATATCAGTTGCTTGAAGTAGCTCAATCATGGTAGTTTCTTCTAGGTAAATCCTTTATCTTTCTATTAATTTGCCTCGTTGGTCAAGTACAGTGAACCCGGTGACTTACTTCTGCCTATCTTTCCTGTTGGCAATAAAAACAGGTTAGCTCAGATTTGTACGAAGATTGAAACACAAGACTTTTAACCTACCAAACAGTAAGTGAATCATTTTTAAAATAAAGCAAGTATACATGAAGAAAGTACACATTTCTTTTATCAGTTACATTTTTATGTCAACTTTATTGTAGGTTTTTTCACACACTAATTCTAAATTACGAATACATTTTTCTTTTACAATAGTCTTTGTGGGATGATCAAAATATATTAAACATGAAAGAACAAAATCACCTGTTGTCATTTCATCCATAATAGTTGCTTGTACTTGGCTGAAATTTTATTTGTTTTTCAGTATGTATATCTTTTTTTCTATCATTTAATATCGACTTTCTTTATGCCTGTGCAGGAAATACCAGAATACTGGCGAAAATATTTACCATCGTGATTTGCACCCACTACTACAACCCAAACTAAGCAACTAAACCAAAACTAAGGCAATTAAGTTACGGAAGCAAGTTAATTAACTAATCAAATGCGGAATTTAATACCTAGAACCTGAAAGTCAATGTACCAAAACATCTGAAAAGATCCATAAGTTAAATAAGAAGGGTTACAACCCCAAACTAATGAACTATAATTAACTAGAATAGTCTAAGTTCGAAATGTAGACATAGACGAAAGGAGAACTCATGGCAGCCCCAAAAGAATTGGCTCACCCTGGAATTAGAACAAGATCACTAATCTTCTACACGAGGCCTGTCAATAGCTGCTTGAAGATGCCATGTACTCAACAAAAATAAGAGCAACTGCAGTATTAGTAAACAACCACAGTGTATTGGTAGGATCACGCGGCTATCCCACTAAGTGAAACATAAGGAAGTCAAACCACAATATAATCACATGCATATACCGAATATATAGAATATTATCAACATTACGAACAAGAAACAACTTTAGGATGCGTCTCCTAGACATGATAGAACCAAGGAAAGCTGCTTTAGGATGGCACAAAATGGACTCATTCTGGGATGGCATTATGGTGTTGCTGATAAACACAAACCAGAACCTGGCAGCAATGCTCAAGTCCCTCTTCTCTATAGGGGCCCCTGCATCCATCCACCTCGGGGTAGTGTCAGAAAAAAGAGAAGCCAACCACCCTTTCAAGTCATCTAGGGACTAAGCAATGAACAATCCCTCGTAAGGAAGTGAAGAGTGAAACGGTCTATCTAAAACAATGTTAATATATTCAGTACCGCACTCAACTTCCTTGCCTCTGATCATGACCGACTTCACCATTCTAAAATAATGAAAGAAAGAACAATCTAGATCACTTGTTCTTGTTTCTTCTCTCCTTTGAAGTTGTTGTGAAAGAACTTTGCTTGGAAACTTGTTTCTGCAATTTTCAATACCTGAGGATTATGTGCAATTGATTCCTTTATTTTCCAAATATGAAACCATTTAAATTTAAAACCCCCTTTTGATGATGACAAACAAAGAAAGTATAACTATGCAAGTGTACCCATCTACTAACCCCATTCACCAGATAGCTTATTTGAGAAACAAGTTTTTACCTACTTAGTTATTTAATAATTCGAAACAAATATATCGCCTACTATTTGTGTGACATAATTCAGACGTCGAAGATATGTAAGGTTGATTACTTTTTCAGTTATTGTAGAGATGGGTATTGTATCTACCGATTCAACCAAATAAATATATAAAAATTAAAATTATTTCTTGAATGATCATTCAGATCTTACTTTAGTACTTATCAAACATTTAGTGTGTGGATCTTAAAGAAATATACTTAACAAACGTATTTGCATATGTGTGCAGCTTAATTTGTAGTGAACTATATTGTTGTCCCTAGAATAAAAAACTACATTATCCAAAACTCTAAGATATGGTCGTAAATTTATTTTTTTAGCTTTAATTTGTGTTATGTATAAATATATATGTGTTAGTTTTTTTATCTTTAATATGCGTATGTATAAATACAAATGTGGTATTTTTTAATTAGCTTTAATTTCTGTTATTTCTTTATCAGTTTTTCCATCAAAATTTGCTCGATTAGTTTCACACCTCAATGACCATGTAAGATTGTGTAACTGTTATGGTTTACTAGCTGTCGAACAAGGATAACCTAAATTTTCACCCAAACATAAAAGCAACATATGTAACTTCTATGCTCTGGTGAAAAGATAGGCCATCGATAGCTAATAAACCTTATAGCTACACACTCTACGCGATCAATCAGGCGTGAAACTGATCGAACCACATAGTGGGGTACTTTTTTGTTTTCTAGGTGATGTAGCAGCTGTTTTACTCTCTTTCTATAACTGAATATATATCAGTTGCTTGAAGTAGATCAATCATGGTAGTTTCTTCTGGGTAAATCCTTTCTCTTTTTATTACTTTGCCTCATTGGCTAAGATTCATCGATCGCGACCACTTACTTCTGCCTATCTGTCTAGTTGGCGATAAAAACAGGTTAGCTCATATTTGTACGAAGATGACAACACAAGATTTTTTACCTAACAGACAGTAAGTGAATCATTTAAAAAAAATAAAGCTAGTATAGATGAACAAAATACACATTTCTTTTATCAGCTACATTTTTATGTCAACTTTAACTTTATGGTAGGTTTTTTCACACAATTATTCTAAATTACTAACACATTTTTGTTTGACAATAGTGTTTATGGGATGATCAAAATATACTGAAATATAAAAGAACATAATCACATGTTGTCATTTCATCCATATTAGTTTCTTGTCCTTGGCTAGAATTTTATTTATTTTTCAGTTTGTATATCTTTTTTTTTCTATCATTTAATATCGACCATCTTTATGCCTGTGCCGGAAGTACTAGAATACTGGCGAAAATATTTACCAAAAATGAAAAATCTCGGAAGGTGGGTTATATTTGTCTGAAGAACGGGTAAAAGAATGTGGTCTATCTATTATCATTGCAGATATGGTTTTGATGTTTTGACATGTGGATGGGAGAATGTTCTGGATGCTTATGGCATGAATGCAGGAAATGGTTGTCTTTTTTAACTTGTCCATCACTGGGGACGTATATTTGGTGTACGAAAAATCTAAAACTCTAGAACGAAGCCGAAAGAACTACTTGTATGCCAGTTTCTCATTAATGATTATTCAATAATATTTAATTGTTTCCTTGTTGGGTCATATATTTTTTACTGTCATTTTGAAGCTGCAACTGTTACGCTAAAAGTCCTCGCAAATTATCATTTCATCATAGACAAAATTGGGATTTTCCATCAAAGTTAAAACCGGTTCAGAATCATGGTAACCTATTAAGAAATTTTCGCAACTCAATCATCTACAACTATAATATTTTTAATCTAAATCTCTTTGTGTGTAGTTATATGTTTGTTTAACTTTATTTTTCGAGGTCCAATTTCAAGGAAGCATGAATTGCTTTTTAGGGTTTATGATTTTTTTCCTTCTCGAACTCACAGATGCATGAAAATCCTATCCTATAAAGTGAAATAATAAAAACACAATATTTAGAATCTTCTGAATGATAAGTGTTAGGATCAAGAGCTTACCATCATGCCAAAAAGTTGAAGCTGATAGCAAGTGCGAAACTTTATTTCTTAACTAATCCCACCTAGAAAACGCTTTGTTCGACCATCCATGACCTTATCTTGGGCCGCCCATATGGCTTGATGATGATATTATCTAACAATCCTCCTCCCAACACATTCTGTATGCAACATGTTGCTCTTGGAAATCAAATCCATGACTTTCACTCTGATAGAACTTGTTAAGATCAAATGTTTATCATCATGGCTAAAGTCATATATGATTGTATATGAGGGCATAACTTTATTACTTAACTAAGTACACCAAGCAACTGCCACGTTCAGTCATGATTCTGGCCCAGACCATCCCAATCCCCTCATGGGCCTTGCTATAGGCAGGATGTTGGTGTGACCAAACAATAAAATAAGCAACAATATATCTAAAATACCCTATATTCTAAAAATGTACTAGCGCCCATGAAATGTCCATCTCTCACACTTTACCTATAACGGTGGCATACTTGCAACCATATGTGAGAGAAAAAAAGACAACAAATATAAAATCTGTCAATGATCTTCATTAGTCATGTCTTACCGTCTCTCTGTTCCCTGCAGATGATTTTACAAATTTGGCTAGAGGTGATGCAACTATTGTTAATCATGCATCCACCATATATGTTGTATACTTTCCCTCTTCATTTGCGAATCTCAGTCATTGTTTCAATATACTTGTGTTAGCTAGTACATCTATGTATAACAATGTTAATAAATCCACACACACACTTTACCATTTTTTAAGTGACTAAACTTTAGGACTCCAGCTGTAGACTCAATTTTATAAATATACATCATTATTTTGAGTGTATCACATAGAATTATCGTAATCATACTAATATTGATTTAATTTAAAATGATTGATCAACATTGCCTAAACCCTTTATTAGGTTTAAAAATGTCAGGGTTTAGGCTTAGCTGGAGTGGGAAAAGACTGAATACTCTTCTTTAAACTACTGGATTGATTCTACGACCTACGGGTCATAGAAGTCTCTATGATCTGTACTTGCCAAACTATGACTCAAATTCTGAAACACTTTCCACGGGACCCTTCCTTCGGATCATGGGATTTTCTAAGGTCGGTAGGACCCTCTCATAGGATCCGAAAGTTCCTCAATTTTTTTCAAAGCCTAAAATCCTTCTATGGACACTTTCTGTGGCCCCTAAATGCTTCTATGCTCCGTCATATTGAAATATAGAAACTTACCAGAGACATGACATTTTTTCAAAATTTAGTCCCCTTTATGCGATTTCTTTCTACGGACTGTAGACATGCTCGTGGAACTAACACCAGGTTATTTTCTACAACTTTTTTCTTTCCAACCGAAGTCCCAAGTTTTGAGGTGTTACATAATAGAAGTGTTATTGCAGGAGTGCTCAAATATCATTTTCATAAACATATCTTTACTTTTATGCATATTACTTTAAACATGAGATAACTTACTCGAAATCATGCATAACCTAGAAATACTCAAATGTAGCTTTTATAACTTCCTAAATAATGTTGACACAATCTTGGAGAACCATAATCATATAATAAACATGTATTTCATAATAATTCATTGATATAAATGAGAGATCTTTCATAAAAACTCTAAGTTCTGCATTAAAATCATAGCATGAAGAAGATTGGGTAAAACCCTAGATTTAAGCACATTTAATTATATAATCAAAATACTTTAGGCCTGAGAGCGAAAGAAATACTCCCATTGAATCCTTACATACCTTAATGGTGAATTGTCACGTCCCAAAAGTCAAGGTCATGATGACACACACCCCAAGAACTCCAAAACAGTGTGTAAGCTGAAAGAATCACGCATACAAGACTCTCGAAGGGAAGTCAGGCCAAAAATGATAGAAATATAACAAGGAATATCCCAAAACATGGTAGCTTAATTATAAAAACATCTAATACATTTCTAGAATCTAAATTTCATCTGAAGTCTTTGAAAAGTAAGTTAAAGACATTAAACGATAGATGGAGACTAATGCCTATCTGGAGAGCAAGATCTTACCGGAACTCTGAAAGAGAGAACTCCGCTGGATCCAATAAACTGCTACGAGGCTCACCCTTATTAGGATCTGCATCAAAGGGATAACCAAAAAAGGAGGTTAGTACAATCCAGATATACTCAGCAGGTTGGATCACCTTAGTATAAGTAACTAAAAAGACTTAAGAAATAAACTATGAACACTTCCACCTACATTCATGTCACGACCCAAAGTGTACCCTAGGTGTAACATGGCGTATAGAACCCTGAGAGACCCTACACAATCCACTTAGCATACATCAAACAAGATACTAGAATTTAAAGAGTTCAAATGATAGAATTTTTTCCAAAAGAGTTTTTGGCAAAAGCAAAAGTCTAACATAAGTCTCAAAGTCATCTAGTACATCATAAGGAAAGTGATTGGGACCCATACATCACACACAAAGTTTGAAACCAAAATGACATAAAGCAATAAAAGGTATCTTGGTCCTCGGAACATGAGGACTCACCGATCTTCAAATGTCTGTGAAATCAACTAGCCATGAGTATGGGAGGTAGGAGCGTTGGACCCTACATTAGTGAAACAATATAGTAACAAGTATGCATTAGTACATGAAATGTACTAAGTATGAGGCAATAATGAAAATAATAATATAATTGACTTATAACGAGTAGACATGATCATAATAAAACATAGTCAAATACATTAACATAAAGGACATAAGAAAAGCTATGAAGAAAACATAGTTATTTTGTGTGATCTTAGCCTTAACCAACAATAAGACCATGAGAGTTAAATCATGGAATCTGGTATATCCCTCATAACGAAAGGAGGGGCTACTACTTGTCAAGGTAGAAACCATACATATCATAATTTGCTAAAGTGGATAGACTAGCTAGGTCATATAAGACATCCTGCGGGGATACATGGCTTGGGACTAGAGGTTGCTACTAGAGACTACCGTATTTGAGCCTCAACCTCAAAGCCCTCTCGGTACTAAGTCTAAATCAGAACAAAATAATTAAAAGTTAAATATCAATTTAACATAGGGGAATACAGTGATCAATACCAATCCACATTTTCAAGATCAAAACATAGAATAACTCCTTAAACATAATTCAACATGGATGAGAATACCTTTCATCAAAGTGAATTCATTTGTGTGATATACCTTTCACAATCATGATGTAACACCTTGCAAATTGAAATAACTAGAAAGACTTAGAATTAGAAAGAAACTGTTTTTGGAAATAATAAAATTTGTAATGTTCGACAAAGTTAATCTAAGTATGAGTTTTAGGTCAACTTCAAACGACCATAACTCGTACGACAAGATAAGTTAGGTGCTCTACAAGATACCGTAGGAAATATATTTGAATTATCTTTCCAACGCCACTAAGTTTACTAAAATTTGAGCTAGTATGAGCGAGATATGTCCATTTGAAGTCGCGGTGTCTAGATAAGGAAAGTCAAAACCAGATTTTTGAAGGGTACTTTGGTCTTTTCACTACCTAATTATTTAATTTCATTTTGGTAATTAAGTTGGGGTCTAAAAAGATTTGGTTCAGTTTATGCTTCATAAAAAAGATTTAGGGTTTTGAGAGAAGAGAAAAGAGGAAGAGAAAAGAGGAGAATAAGCTTAGAATCGTCGCGTTCTTGAAGGTTTGCTTGTGAATTTCTCCAAGGGTTGATCCCTACGAGGTATGTGAGATCACATAGAGTAGGGTTCGTTTACCCATGCACCAATCATGATTTATTTCTTTCATAACCCAGACCGTCGTGATTTTCACCCACACTAACCCTCCGGAGGGAGAACCACTACTACAACCCAAACTAAGCAACTAAACCAAAACTAAGGCAATTAAGTTACGGAAGCAAGTTAATTAACTAATCAAATGCGGAATTTAATACCTAGAACCTGAAAGTCAATGTACCAAAACATCTAACAAGATCCATAAGTCTAAACAAGAAGTGTTACAACCCCAAACTAATGAACTATAACTAACTAGAGAAGTGTAAGTCCGGAATGTAGACATAGACGAAAGGAGAACTCATGGCAGCCCGGAAGAATTGGCTCACTCTTGAATTCGAACAAGATCACTGATCTTCTAGACGAGGTCTGTCAATAGCCGCCTGAAGTTGCCCTGTACTCAACAAAAGTACGAGCAAGTGCAGTATTAGTACACAACCACAGTGTATTGGTAGGATCACGCAGCTATCCCACTAAATGTAACATAAGCAAGTGAAGCCACAATATAATTACATGCATATACCGAACATATACAATATTATCAACATTACAAACAACAAACAACTTCACATTTCTCAAGATACACAATTATGACAAGCCATCGGTCCTCTCATGGAACCCAAACCCAAACAGTTAGCATACCGAAACATCATACCCGATCCAATAGTTATGCCGGAACGTGGAAACCGATCTCATATTTATGCCAAAATTTGGCAAATGATCCCAATTAGTATAACGAAATGCGGTATTTGATCCAATCAACACATCACAATCACAAGTACATTCTCAATAATCATACAATCAAGAAGTTATTCATGGCATATAGTCATTCCTCTATCTCATTTACAACAAGTGTGATCAATAATGCAACATTCACATACAGACATGTATCATAAAGAACAAAACAAACATACTTCACATAATCATAAAATCACAACCATCACCTACCTCGAAACAAGATTGAAACCCTAAGAAACTTGATCCTTCCCTTTCCGGATTCGTTCCGCTTGTTCTTGGTCTACAAATAATCAATATAATACGGGAATCAATAAACAATCATTAGTGACTCGGATTACTAACAATTCTAACAAACCCTAGATCAACCCATAATCCCATTATCCAATTTAGGGTTGTTTCCACCATATAATCTAGATCAAAACCCTCCCCCATAGATATTTATCCATTCTATTACGTTCTACGGATAAAAAAATGGATTCAGGGAGTGGAAAATGTGTAACATTTGCGTGGGGTTCGTTCCTTAGCTCAAAATATCGTAAAGTGTAGCATAAGGTCATTTAGGGGTTTATTTACAACTTTAAGTTGCGTCTGGCCCGCCACAGCGGCACCCAGCCCCGCCAAAGTGACCAAAATCCCCGCCAAAATGGGTTGCACGAGAATGAGAGCTATTTAAAGAATTCCAAAATTCTCATTTCACAACACACCCTCAACCAACGACACACAGAAATACCCATTCACGCCAAAGTCAGTTTCTGGAGTTCTACTCACCCAAATTCAATTTCGTAAAGTCGTACGGATTTCTTAACGCGTTATCTATCTACTTATGTAATCAAAATCATATTTAAGTCATCCGATTGTTACCAGATTTCCACAAACCTTAATGACTACAATTTCATCTAAATCTGGACTAGTTGGGACATTTCAAGTTACTACGAAAAAGTTTTCCGACTGAAACATTTTCCCCATTGGTTTTTCTATAATGACGGAAACCATTGAAGTTTCACGTACATATTCTCCTTGGTCCTCAACATACGCACATCACGATCAAGAATTGCAACCGGTTCCTCCTCATATTGGAGGTCATTGTCTAGCACAATTGAGTCCCATTTAAGGATGTAATCCCCAACACCATGATATCTCTTCAGCATGGACACATGAAATACCAGATGAACACCAAATAGATTAGGAGGTAGATCCAATCTATACGCCACCGGCCCTACATATTCAAGAACCTCAAAGGAACAGATGTATCGCGGACTTAACTTTCCCTTCTTGCCAAATCTCATCATCCTCTTCATAGGTGATACCTTAAGAAGAACATTCTCGCCGGTTTGAAACGCCATATCTCTTACCTTATGATCCGCATACTTCTTCATTCTACTCTGGCCTACTAGAAGCTTAGCTTGGATACTCCTCACCTTATCTTCAACATCCTTCACTAAATCCACCCCCAATGGTTTCACATCTCCGTCCTCAAACCATTGTATGGGTTATCTACATCCCCTCCCATAGAGTTCCTCAAATAGTGCCATATTTATGCTGGAGTGATAACTATTATTATAGGAGAACTCACACAAAGGTGTGAATTTATCCCAATGCCCTCCAAAAGAAATCATACATGCCCTCAACATGTCTTCTAACACTTGAATAGTCCTCTATGATTGCCCATCTGTCTGTGGATGGAAGTTTGTACTAAAATTGAGTTGTGTGCCCAATTCATCACGCATTTTCCTCCAAAACTTGGATGTGAATTGGGTACCACGGTCTGAGATGATAGAAAGGGGCACTCCATGCAACCTCACTATCTCCTTCACATAAATCTTAGCCAATTTTTCAACATTATAATCTATTCTTACCGGAATAAAATTGGCTGACTTAGTCAATCTATCAACCACTACCCAAATTGAATCAAACTTTTCCAAAGTCTTGGGAAGACCAACCACAAAATCCATGGCTATCCTTTTCCACTTCCATTCCTGAATTGACATTCTTCGAAATAAACTCGCAGGCCTTTGATGTTCGTATTTCACTTGTTGGCAATTTTGGCACTTAGTCACCAACTCCGCTATGTCTTTCTTCATCCCCGGCCACCAATAAATTCACTTTAAATCGCGGTACATCTTGGTCACACCCGAATGAATGGAATATTGTGAACCATGGGATTCTATCAACAATTTTTGAGTCAATTCATCAACTCGAGGAACACAAATCCTCTCCTTAACAATGAGTAAACCTTCTGCATTAAGAGTGACCTTTTGGTCATTACCCATCTCCATCCTCTTCTTGAGCTCGTTCAATTTTTCATCCTCAAATTGTTTGGCCTTGATCTCCTCATTGAACGTGGCCTTAACTTCAATGCTAGCTAACACCCTACCTCTTTCAGAGATGCCCAACTGCATGAACTTAGACTCCAAGGTCTGAATTTTCCTAGCCAAAGGTCGCTTGGTTACACCCAAGCAAGCTAAACTACCCATACTTACCGCTTTTTTAGTCAAAGAGTCTACCACTACATTAGCCTTACCCGGATGGTATTGAATGGTCACACATTAATCCTTGAGTAACTCCACCCACCTTCACTATATACAATTCATATCCTTTTGAGTGAACACATGCTGCAAACTATGATGATCAGTAAACACTTCACACTTAAAACCATAAAGATAATGCCTCCAGATCTTAATAGCAAATACTACCGCTGCCAAGTCTAAATCATGTGTTGGATAATACTTCTCATGCACCTCCAATTGGCGTGACACATAGGCTATAACATTCTTATCCTGCATTAGCACAACGCTCAACCCAGAATGAGAAGCATCACAATAAACTATAAAGTCCTTACCTTCAATTGGTAGCGCATGAATAGGTGCGGTGGTCAAAAGAGTTTTGAGATTTTGAAAGTTCTCCTCACATTTTTCAGTCCATTCAAATGGTATCTCCTTCTCAGTCAAATTTTCTAAGTGAGTGGCAATAGAAGCAAAATTCTTCACAAATCGACGATAGTAGCTAGCGAGTCCCACAAAACTCCTAACTTCCGTCATAGAGCTAGGCCGAACCCAATTTGTAACAACCTCAATCTTCTGAGGATCTACAATTACCCCTTTTTTGAAACTACATGTTCCAAAAATGCAATAGAAGTCAACCAAAATTGACACTTCAAAAATTTAGCATATAACCTTTGTTTCCCAAGAACACCCAAAAAAATACGAAGATGGTCCGCATGCTCTTCCTCACTTTTCGAATAGGCCAGAATATCATCAATAAAGACTATAACAAATGAATCAAGAAATGACATGAATACCCGATTCATCAAAATCATAAAAGCTGCAGGCGCATTAGTCAAACCTAGAGATATAACTAGGAACTCAGAGTGCCCGTAGCGGGTTCTAAACGCCATTTTGGGCACATCTTCAGGCCTAATTGTTAATTGATGGTACCCATACCTTAAATCAATTTAAGAAAAACCTGATGCACCTTGCAATTAGTCAAAAAGATCATCTATTCGAGGTAGCAAATACTTGTTTTGAATAGTGACCATATTCAATTGTTGGTAATCTATACACATTCTCATACTACCATCTTTTTTCTTAACAAAAAAAACTGGGGCACCCCATGGGTAAGCACTAGGTCAAATAAATCCTTTATCAAGAAGCTCTTGGATTTGAGTCTTAGGCTCTCTTAATTCCACTGGAGCCACGAAATATGGAGGGATAGAAATGGGGCGCGTACCAGGCTCCAAATTAATGCAGAAATCTATATCTCTATCCGGAGGCATACTCGGTAAATCAGTAGGAAACACTTCTCTAAATTTTAGCACCACATGAATAGACTCAATAGATAGAGACTCAACCTCAACATCCCGAATATGAGCCAAATAGGCTAAACAACCCTGTCCTACCAGTTTCCTAGCCCGAATGGAGGATATGATCTTAGCTTGCTTAGGTATGTACACCCCTTCCCACTCTAATTTTTCCCTTCTCAGAATGTCTAGAGTTACAGACTTAGTATTACAATTTAACACTGCATAATATGGGCACAACCAAGTCATTCGTAAGATAATTTCAAAGTTAGTTATATCCAAAATCACCAAATCAGCCCAAGTCTGAAAACCCATAAACAAAATAGGACAAGCATGATAGACATGTGTGACTATGACCAACTCTCCAACTGCGGTAGAAACATGGATAGGGGGATCAAGTACATCACAAATCACATCAAACTCTGAGGCAAATCACACAGATACATAAGAATAAGTAGAACCCGGATCAAATAACACATTAGCCATTCGGTCACAGATAAGAATAGTACATGTGATCACCGCGTCAGACGCGTCTGCCTCATTTATTTTTGGAAAGGCGTAAAACTAAGACCTATCATCTTGGCGAACCACTTCCCTGCCTGGTTGAATATTAACTATGCCTGCATTACCATTTCCTCTACCCCCATGGCCTTGCTGATTACCTCCTCACCCACCTTGTGGATGCCCTCGACCATTATTACCATTTCTCATGGGTAGAATTACTCTAGTCTACTTCTGTGTGGACTCAAACACACGTGGGTGGGGAAAATCTCTCCTCATATGCCCAGCTTCTGCACAGTTGTAACAAGTACGATCAAAAGATGGTCTGCTGATCGCTGAAGGTGCGTTATTCTGAACAAAATTATGAGATGAAGTTCCCAAGTAATTACCTGTAGAGGCGGGCATAGCAGACTGAATTGGCTTCGCTGCAAGCGTTGACTTTCTGTACCCCCTGGCGTAAGAACCTTTAAAATTACCTGAGTAGTTGGCCTTTTTGCCAACGCCTTGAATTGACCGTCTCGCCTTACCCCCTTCACTTTATTAACATAGTGTGTCACCTCATTAAAGCTCCTCCCTGCATAAGCCATATAAACTATAAAAATACTTGCAAGTCAGAGTTTAGTCCCCTAATAAATAAATAGATCCTTTCTTCCTCAATCGTCACCAATTGAGTAGAATATGTAGATAAAGCATGGAAGTTGGCCTCATAAGAAGCCACAATCATACCACCTAGCTCCAAAGCCATTAACTCATCCTTCTTGCGATCCCTCACAGTCCCAGGCACATACTTTTCTAGAAACAAAGCATCAAATTGGGTCCTAGTAAGTGTAGGTAAAGTTCAAGATCTATATTCCATGAAAGCTCTCCACCACTGTTTAGCCTCACCTTGAAGTTGAAAGGACACAAACTCAACCCCATGTTGATGGACAATTCCCAACTTATGAAGCCTCTCATATAAATCTAAGATGAACTCATAAACATGCTCATTCTCAGAACCAAGAAACACAAGAGGCTTCAACTTCAGAAACCGAGCCAACATTTCATGCTCATTACCAGTCATAACATAACCCAACAAAGGACGGAAGAAAATATCATGACCTCCAGTTCCATCTGTCCTAGGCGCAGTGCTAGCAACATGGGGATTAGCGGGAGCTTTAGTTTCTTAAACAGAAGGAAGCACTCCAGAACCAACCAATCCCTTCAAGAACGACATAATCTATTGAGATAACACTGGATCCAAAGGAGGTACACCTATAGTCCGAGCCTACACCTCTTCCCCTTGTCCCATATGCTTAACACCTTCAACATCAACATTCTCCTCTATCTCTTCATTCTGTGCAGGAGGGTTCTCATTCATAGGATCATTCTCGACATCATCCCCAATAGGGGCTACTCTTCCACGACCTCTACCTCTGCCTCGACTACGACCCTTCGTTCTAGAGTCCTCAACCAGAGTATTGAAAGGAGCTACGGGCCTGACGTCATTGAATCTAGTATTAACTATCTGCGGACAGAAAAGTGAAAGAGGTTATATACTATTTTGAATTGATAGATACCAATTGGAATCAAGTTATAGTACGAAAGGAGACAAGAGAAAACAGAGAGATTTCCTAAAGTCCTATAGCCTCTCGAACAAAAGTAGGGCGTCCCCATACCGTTATGCGAGACTCTACTAGACTTATTTTGGTACATCAAGATCAACAAACCTAGGCTCTGATACCAACTTTATCACGACCCAGACCGTCGTGATTGGCACCCAAACTAACCCTCCGGTGGGAGTACCACTACTACAACCAGCAACTAAACCAAAACTAAGGCAATTATGTTACGGAAGCAAGTTAATTAACTAAAGAAATGCGGAATTGAATACCTAGAAACTGAAAGTCAATGTACCAAAACATATAACAAGATCTATAAGTCTAAGCAAGAAGGGTTACAACCCCAAACTAATGAACTATAACTAACTAGAAAAGTCTAAGTTTAAAATATAGACATAGAAAAAAGGAGAACTCATGGGAGCCCGGAAGAATTGGAAAAATTAAAAAGACCTTTTTGATCTTGAGTGAGCTGAAGCAATTGTTGGATGGAAAATAAGGGCAAACCTATGGGTGAAATCATGCATTATGTTCATCTTTGTGAGTGTGGGTGTTGCATTTGATTCCGGAGGTTTAAATTGTTGAACTATTTTTGTGTGGATATGGAATCATCCTTTGTTTGAGAGCATTTGAACAACTTTATTGAGCTTGAACTTGCATTTGAAGCAACTATTGTGAACTTGAGATTCTTTGATAACGGTGAGTCACCACTTGAATCTTTGAGTGCACAATTAACCCTTGCATGAGTAAGTTGAGTCTTTTTGTGTGCATTCATGATTGATTCATGTGTAGCACTATTTGAGACATCATTTTTGAACTGTTGAACTTGAGTTTTACTTGAGGACAAGCAAAAGTTTAAGTTGGGGGTGTTGACGAGTCCACATTTTGGTCTCATTTAGGGATTTTTTTTTATAGATTTAGTGTCCTCAAATGCATATTTTGTGCCAATAATTGATGTAACTCCTAGATTTTCAGGTATTTGGATTGAGGAACAAAGCATGAACACTAACGAGCAAAAAGGAACAAGGCAACTAAAAGATTGAAGAAAATAAAGCCTGAGGATCACCTAAACCATTGGGCAAGTCACCGAACGGCCATGGTCTCGCCTAATGTTCCAATGTGCCAAGCCTTGAAGGAGAAAATCAAGTCGGGAATAGAAAGGAGCAATCGGCGGATCGCCGAACGGTTCCATGATGCAGTGCCATATCACCCAAAGTTACCGAACTTGAAGTTGCTCAAGCCCAGAGCAAAAAAGGTGATGGAACTGACAAAGGGCGAATCACCAAGTGGATCGGCGATCCCGACTTATTAAGCCAAATGGTCCTTCGCAGGACATTTTTGGCGACTATATATACACTTTTCAATATTTAGTGTAGTATCAATCTATTATCTATCAATTTTTAGATATTTATGTTTGATAATTTGGAATTAGAACTATAAGTTTGGAGACAAAATTTTCCTTAGCTTTGAAGACTTGAAGATTTCAATTTATGAGAAATTGGAAGTGGGTGTTGAAGATTTTTCATCTTAGACCTTTGTTAAGACGAAATTAATCTTACCCAGTTGATGGAAATACAATTTGGTAACGATTTCTATCATTTTATGATGTCTAGCTAAACCCCCAATTCTAGGGGTGTGATTATGTGATTATGGGTTGATTTAGCTGTTGGGTATTGTTATTTGATAGAGTAAATGCTGTTAAAAAGTGATTTAATTCAGTAATTGTTGCTTAATATAAAGGGTTGTAGTTGCAAATGCAACTCTACCTTGGTGTTTTTGGAGCTCGAGAGAGAGATTTTGAAACTAATATTATTGATTTGTTGGTCTTTGGGTATTGGGTTGTCATGGGTTCAATTCGAGAGAGAGAATCCTAAACCCTTTTCCACACATTCAGCTCAAGAGAGTGAATACACTAAAGCGAAGGTTGTTCTTAATTGTTTCTTATTGGTGTTCGAGAGAAACAAATTTGATTTGGGGTAAATTGTTCGAGAGAAAGTTTATCCCCACTAAAGTCTAGCTTAGTCACTAATTTACAACTATTTACTATCAATTGCGATTACCCATTTATCTACCTTAGCCCATAATCCGATCACATCCCAAGAATCAGTCTCCTTACTTATTCCTTAGTGTTATTTGTTGTTATAGCTGATAATTGAAACCAAAACCCCCTTGTTATTTGAAACTTGTGTCATCCCAAATTTGAACTATGCTTTTATTCATAAATGTTTTTATCTATGATTGACTTGAACATATTCGTACTTTTCTCTCGATTCTCAAACCACAACATGTGGGAACGACCGCAACCCAATTGGTTAGGTTATATACTTATTAACTATCCTTGACTCTTAGAACTGGATTAATTGTCTTTGATAGAGTTATTCGATTAAATGCACATTCTAAGAGACCCATCTTTCTTTCTAACAAACAACGCCAGAGCACCCCAAGGATAGATAATATGTTGGATAAAACCCTTGTCTAACAAATCCCTTAGTTGCTCTTTCAACTTGGCCGGGGATATTCTATAAGGAGGAATGGAGATATGTTGCGTATTTGGTAAAATATTAATGCCAAAATCTATTTCCCGTTCGGGAGGAATATTGGGTAAATCATCGGGAAAAACATCCTAAAACTCATTCACTACCGGAACCAACTGTAGAGAAGGGGTTTCAGACTCAACATCCCTCACCCTAACAAGATGGTAAATGCTCCCTTTGGAGATCATTTCACTAACTTTGAGACAAGAAACAAATTGACCTCTAGGGATAGAATTCCCCACTTTCCACTCTAAGATTGGCTCATTAGGGAATTGGAATTTGACCACCCGAGTCCTACAATCTATAGAGGCATAACATGCATGCAACCAATCCATACCCAAAATTACATCAAAATCCAATATGTATAACTCTACGAAATCCACCAAAGTTGCTTTATGAGATAATGAAATGGGACAACTTCTATACACTTTCTTAGCCACAACGGAATCACCAACTGGCGTAGAAACCGAAAAAGGCTCTAATAACACTTCGGGGAGTATTTCAAGCTTCCTAGCCACAACAGGTGTCACAAAGGACAAAGTGGCACCGGGATCTAACAAAGTATATACATCAATAGAAAAGACTTGTAACATACCGGTCACCACATCCGAGGAGCTCTCTTTTTCTTTTACAGGATCGAAGATCATAAAAGCGGTTTTTCTTTTGAGCATTGGAGTTTGAACCGCTTGGAGGAGTTTGCTTGTCTTCGTTCCCTTTTTCTGAAAGTGTTGGACAATTTTTTAATTGATGACCACTCTTACTGCAACCATAACAAACCCCCAACCAGGCTAGACATTTACCATTATGTTTCTTTCCATATTTTGCACAAGTGGGCCTTACCGTAGTAGTTTCCTTATCATGACCTCCTGAGGTGTAGGGTTAGACACCATATCTTTGTTGACCTTTGGAGCACTAGAGGAGTCTTGATGTGAGAACCTTTGTCACCTTTGTCCCTCAGACCTAGCATTAGAGAAGTTTCCTCTCCGGTTCTAGCTCTTTTCCCTCCCTATTCATTCACTTGAGTTTTTTCTCCTCAATTTGTTCGGCATGGACCATAAAACTTGAAATATTTATACTTGGAATAAGCATTGCCGAACGACATTCATCGACTACCAAGTCGGACACTCTGATGAGTTGATAGATTGGACTCATTTAGAGCTTTATTTTAATAGAAATTGTGTCCTCAAATGCTTATTTTATCTCAATATCTGATGAAAACCTTTAAGTTTCAGGTATTTGAAGTTTGAATGAATGCATGGACACTACTTCACAAAAAGGAACGAAAAGGATGAAAAGAATGAGAAAATGAAGGCCTGAGGATTGCCAAGAATACTTGGCGAATTACCAAAGGGATGCACTCCGCCCTTTGTTCCAGTACGCGAAACCCTAAAGAAAGTGGATCAAAAGGCGATTAAAGGAGCATTCAACGTGTCGCCGAATAGTTTCGCAAAGCAGTACTATGTCACCCAATGACACAGAGCACAATGAAGCTGAAGGAAATTGCAAGATGGTGATGAGCTACACAAAAGGGCAAATCACCGAGTTGATCAGCGATTCCGACTAATGTCGCCGAGTGATCTGCCACAACACATATTTTTGAAAACTATAAATACTCGTTGAGAGTTATAGGTTAGTATCAGATTTTAGAAAGAGACTTTAGTGTAAATTTTAGAAAATATAATTTTTAGTACTTTTTACTCTCAAGTTTGGAGAGGGTTTTTGGGAGACTTGAAGAAAGGAGTTCATCTTCCCCAAGTTTGAAGTGGGTCTTCTCCATTGTTTTTCCTTTCCTTAAATTAAGGTTTAATTTCTTATACCCATTAGATTTCAGTGACATTTTAGGTGTATTTTGTTGTTTCTTGATGTGTGGCTAAAAACCACCATTCTTGGGGTGTGATTTAGCAAATATGTGTTGATATTATTGTTGGGTTTTGCTTGCTGATAGGTTAGATGTATTTTAATGGTGATTTAACTTAGTGGTTGTGGTTTATTTTTATGGGTTTATAGTTAAAAATACAAAGCCACCCTTGTGTTTTCGGCTTGCCCGAGAGGGAGGTCGCGAAACCAAGACCACTAGACTGGTGGCCTAAGGAGTGGGTCGACCTGAGGTTCAGCCTGAGAGGGTGAGCCCTAGTCCCATATCCTAACACTCAGCTCTAGAGAGTGAGTTTGGTAAGGCGTAGGCTGGTCTTCATGCAACAAATGGGTGTCCGAGAGGAACACTTTTGAAATGGGGTAAGTTGCTCGAGAGGGAACTTATTTCCATGTAAAGCTTAGCCTAGTCACTATTATCTTGCAAATTTGCTATCGAAAGCATGTACCCAGCCATTTATCTCAATTTGTATTACGGTCACACCTCAAGTACTCTTCCCCATACTTGATTTTCTTGTTATTTTTGTTGTTGTTACTTAGTTGTGACAAAACCCCTAAATTGATATTGGACACTTTTGTGTCCCCCCTTCGATTTACAATGTTTTTAATCGTTAATGTCTTTAGCTACGACTAGTTAGAACTAGATTTTGTTTTTCTATTAATTCAAACCTCTCCCTTGGGACACGACCCCAACCCTTGGTTGGGTTACTATATTATTGATGATCGTAGACACTCGAACCGTAATTAATTTCGTTGGTGACGATAAGCATCAAAATGGCGTCGCTGTCGGGGAGTGGTGTTATTTGAGAATTTTTAGATTAGTAGAATTTTTGTTCTTCTTAGTTGTAGTTTTACTAACTTAACTTTTATTCTTGTTTTGTTGATTGTGTAACCATTTCAGAAAGCATGAGTGTTAACAGTAGTAATGGTAGCCAAGTGGGCCACCAAGATGACATCGGTAACCTCAACGATGTCCAAGAGCCAAATGTCAATGACCCTCATCTCATGGGAGGTGTTGGATCCATCTGCTTACCCCCAGCCGAGGGGAATGCAGTGTTCCATATAACGAGCACTATGTTGCATCTATAGAAACTAAAAGGACTCTTCAGCGGTTTGGCTTATGAGGATCCCCATGAGCATTTTCAAAACTTAGTAGATGTTTGTGGGCCATTCTCTTTAAAGAACATCTGTCAAGAGTGAGTCAGGCTGCGATTATTCCCATTTTCTCTGATGGAGGAAGCTTGCAAGTGGTTATCTGAACTTCCACGAAATTCGATAACTTCATGGGAGGAGCTGGTCACCGCATTTAATGTGCGATTTTTCCCTCCCTTGAAGATGATGACTATTTGGGATAGCATCCAAATCTTAAAGCGTCTAAATGGAGAACCTCTGCACGAAAATTGGCTACGATTTAAAAAATTGGTGCTACAATTCCCAACCGATGGTCTTCCTGATAACGTTCTCCTTCAATACTTCTACCGAAGTCTACACTCGGTAAACAAGGGTGTTGCTGACCAACTCTCAGCTAGAGGTTTAATGCAACAGCCGAACACGGTAGCAGCCTAACTTTTAGATGGAATGACAACCATCAACAGGGCGTTGTACACTCATCAAGACCAGGTCTCACTTGTCACCTTCGAGCTATCTAAGGAGCAGATTGAAAAGGACAATGAGAGAGACCAAAACATGGCCAAGATTATGACACAACTTGATATTCATTCTAAGAATGTCATGGGGGCTGGTACTCGTGGTGTCAATGTTGTGAGGGTTGGGAGCACGAATCCTAAAGAGATGAAGTTTGAAGCACTATATAGTGAGGAGGTAAATTTTCTAGCAAACCAAAGCAGTGGTTACCGTTCAAATTACCCAAGGCAGGGTGGTAGCCAAGGTTGGGCTAGATACGAAGGAAGGAAAGACCGAGAACGTGAATGGAGGGATTGGAATCCAAATTGGAAAGATGGGGAGAAGGATAGATATGTGCCTCCCCACGAGCGACAAAAACCTAAGGATGCGGAAGGTGGTAGATCCAAGGATATGCTCTCGTATATCCTAACCAAAGTTGAAGGGTCAGACAAAATGCTAAAAGGCATGAAAGAAGATGTGTCTACCCTTAACCAGACCATCACCTATCATTCAGTTTCAATCAAGCAATTAGAGACCCAAATGGGTCATATTTCTTCTCATCTAAATCCAAGACAGCAAGGGGGTTTGCCTAGTGATACTATGGTAACCCCAAGAGTTAGGTCTGAAGGTTGACTTGCATCGTGCCACGATGTTAACTAAGGCGCTATTTGGGAGGCAACTCAAAACTGCTTAGTTTCTTTTGTTATATTGATGAAATAATAGTGTGTTATTTGTACAGATTGAGTGAGGAAAGTGCTTGAAGAGATGTATGAAGGTGAGCAACATTCTCGCTTGGCAGATCGTCGACAAGTTAGGCGTAATCGATCAGTCCCTCTTTTTGATTCAATACATCTTAAAGGTTGGGTCTGTAAAACTCGGCGGAGTGTGAATTTCATCGGTGCATCACCAACTCGGTTGGCGATATCAATGTCGATCGCCAATGCAATGCCCACCTGAACTAAAAATTATGTTATGTTCGGCGAGAAAATCAGACGTTCAGCGCGTCGTCGGGTGATTGGGCTAGACCAACTGACATCGCCGAATGAGTAGAAACTGGATGGTCACAAGCCACAGGTTTAAAAGTTCTATTTCATTCACTTTCTTTCACTTTGTCCCTTTTACATACTCACACTTGCACCTATTAGTTACATTTCTCGCACGCTCAAGGTATTCTAAGTATCAAATTGTGCGTGGATTTGGATCCAATTGCTCCCTAGCACATCAGTACAATCTAATTCAGGACCAAAGGTTGGTAATCGAACCCCTCAGTTGTTTTATCAAAACTTGTACTCATTTGCATAATGATTGATAATATGAAATCGTTGTTGAGTCTCCAAAGTTGAAGGGATTACATGTGTTACCAATTACTATCAATACTTACTGAGTAACTGGTAGAATCCTACTAGATCGTGCGTTGACTTGAAATTGTGTTGATCTGGGTGTATCAAAATTGTTGCGAATCTTCGATGAATTTGTGCCTTGCGTGCTTAAATTGTGTCTTCGGGGGGGTTGCGGGGCATATTTCGAAAGTTTGGCCTAAGTAGGCACGATAGGTGATTCGGTGAGCTATAGCAAGCTCACCGAAGCACTCCACGGTTTGCCTAAATACCCCAGCTCGCCTTTAATATCAAGCTTTATTTATTGTGGCTGCTGTAACTTTCAGTGAGAAGCACAGGATCGCCAAGCGTACTCGGCGACTCACCGAATGACACCTTAATCGCCCTTTTTCTGCACCCATAACTCCTTTAGCAATATGACCTTCAATGAATTGTATGTGACTCGCCGAAGTGTAGCCGGCGGCATGCCAAATGGATTATCTCGTCTTTCTGCAGATAAAAGTCCCTATTTTGTTTGTCAAATATGTTCTAACATTATCTCAAAGTGATTTGCAGATATGGGTAGACCAAAAGTTGTAGGAAGGGACATGCCACCCTGACATGTAAGAGCACGAGATTTTAAAAGAGACGAGAAGATAGATGAACTGGCCAAAGAAACAAAAGAGAGTTGCATCTTGTTGTGATTAGCCATTTATCGAATTGATTATCTTGTAATGACCGTTTCACACTAGCGAAAGTGTGTAGTCTTGTTTGAATTAAGTGTCGATGCCTTGTGTGATTAGCTTACTCTGAACCATGCATGAATAAACTCAAAATCTTCCCCGTTAGTCTAATTGATTTAGAAAGATGTCCTCTTGATATGATCTTAGGCAACTTCAAAGAGTGTGAGCCAAATTTGACATATGCCTCTTTTGTGGCCTACTCATGAGCTTGTGAAACTCTTTTGAACACCCCTTGAGCCTTACCTTTCTTTGGAAGAATCTTGATGAACCCTAGACCTTAGTTAACCCACTACGTATAATCCTCTGAGTTGTGATTAAGTCACTGAGCCTAAATGACCATACCTTTACATTTATCTCCATTACAAGCCTTGAAAATACCTTTTTGATCTTGAGTAAGCGGAATCAAAAGTCGATTGGAAAATAAAGGCAAACCTATGGGTGAAAACATGCATTGTGTTCCTCTTTTTGAGTGTTTGCGTTGCATCTGATTCTCGGTCTTAAATTGAGTAGCCTCTATGTGTGAATATAGAATCATTCTTTGTGTGATGGCATTTAGATACTTTCGTTGAGCTTGAACATACATTAGTAGAAATTATTGTGAACATGAGAATCTTTGATATTGGTGTGTCACAACTTGAATCTTTGAGTACACAGTTGAATCTTTGCATCAGTAGTTTGAAGTCTTGTTGTGTACATTCATGATTGAGTCTTGTGTAGCACTATTTTAGACATCCTTTTTGAACATCTGAACTTGAGTTTGCTTGAGGACAAACAAAATTTTATGTTAGGGGTGTTGATGAGTCTACAGATTGAACTCATTTAGTGCTTTATTTTAATATAAAGTGTGTCCTCAAATGCTTATTTTATCTTAATATCTGATGAAAACCTTTAAGTTTCAGGTATTTGAAGTTTGAAGGAATGCATGGACACTACTTTGCAAAAAGGAACGAAAAGGCTGAAAAGAACGAGAAAATGAATACCTGAGGATCGCCAAGCATACTTGGCGAATCGCTAAGGGGATGCACTCCGCCGTTTGTTCGAGTACGCAAAGCCCTGAAGGAAGTGGATCAAAAGATGATTAAAGGAGCAGTCGGCATGTCGACGAATAGTTCTGCAAAGCATTACTATGTCTCCCAATGACACAGACCATAATGATGCCGAAGGGCGGTGCAAGACATCGATGAACTACACCAAAGGGCGAATCGCCGAGTTGATCAGCGATTTAGACTAGTGTCACCGAGTGATCCACCGCAACACATATGTTTGAAAACTATCAATACTCGTTGAGAGTTATAGCTTAGTCTCAGATTTTAGAAAGAGACTTTAGTGTAAAGTTTAGACAATATAATTTTTATTACTTTTTACTCTCAAGTTTGGAAGGGTTTGAAAACTTGAAGAAAAAAAGGGTTTCACCTCCTTCAATTTAGAAGTGGGTCTCTTGGATTCTTCCTTATTTTCTCAAATCAAGACTTATTTCTCTATACCCATTTGATTTCAACATCATTGAAGGTACAAATATCGATCTCTTGATGTGTGGCTAAAAACCTCCATTCTTGGGGTGTGATTTAGCAAATATGTGTTGATATTATTGTTGGGTCTTGCTTGCTGATAGGTTAGATGTATTTTAATGGTGATTTCACCTAGTGGTTGTGGTTTAATTTAATGGGTTTGTAGTTGCAAATACAAAGCCACCGATGTGTTTACGGCTTGCCCGAGAGAGAGGTCGCGAAACCAAGACTACTAGACTGATGGCCTAAGGAGTAAGTCAACATGAGGTTCAGCACGAGAGGGTGAGCCCTAGTCCCATATCCTAACACTCATCTTGAGAGAGTGAGTGAGGTAAGGCATAGGCTGGTCTTCATGCGGAAAATGAGTGTCCGAGAGGAACACATTTGAAACGGGGTAAGTTGCCCGAGAGGGAACTTATTTCCATCTAAAGCTTAGCCTAGTCACTATTATCTTGTAAATTTCCTATCGAAAACATGTACCCAACCATTTATCTCAACTTTTATTGCTGTCACACCCCAAGAACTCTTCCCATACTTGAATTTCTTGTTATTTTTGTTGGTTTTACTTACTTGTGACAAAACCCCTAAATTGATATTTGACACTTTTGTGTCCCCTCTTCGATTTACAATATTTTTAATCGTTAATGTCTTTAGCTACGACTAGTTAGAAGTAGATTTATTTTTCTATTAATTCTCAAAACCTCTCCCTTGGGACACGACCCCAACCCTTAGTTGGGTTACTATATTATCGACGATCGTAGACACTCGAACCGTAATTAGTGTCTTTGGTCAAAATAAGCATCACACTCTCATCACAAATTTATTCATTCTAGCCCTCGAGTTCGCCACCATGGTTGGAGCATAGTTGGATAGTTGGGTGAACTTTAGAACATACTCTTTCACACTCATAACCCCTTGTCGAAGATTTATGAACTCTTGCATTTTTCGTTCCCTCAACTCTAGGGGAAATAATCTATCAAGAAACTCTGATTTAAAAAAATTCCATCTTATCGAGCCCGCTCCTACGGGTTTTTCACCTTTCCATTGATCATACTAAACTTGAGCCATATGTTTTAGTTGGTAGGGGGCTAGCTCCGCCTTCTCCTCTGAAGACACCCCATAGCATCAAGCACTTTGCAAACCTCACCAATGAACCTTTAGGGATGCTCTTCCACTTTGGAACCAAGGAACTCAGAAGGGTTCATCCTAGCAATATCACTCAATCTAGAAGTCATGGTATTCACATTAGGGTTCACACGGGCCCCAACATTTCTATTGGCTTGAGACGTCATATCTTGGGCTTGGGTTGTAAAGGCTTAAGCTTAAGTCGTCATGGCTTTAGTTATCATTTGGATAGTAGATCTAAACTCTTCTTGAGTCACATTTTTGGCCACGGCATGAGCTTAAGCCGTCATGCCTTGAGTTACCTTGAGGAACTCCTTGATTCACATTCTCATCTTCCACCCTTCTATCATTCACCCTTCGTGTATTCATTTTCTGAAGACACAAGAGAAGGGTTAGAAGAGGAACTCTTATAGAGTTAAACTCTAAGGCACGACTCAAGAATAATGAAAGAAGTGAAATTTCCTAAACATGTTATAGCCTCTCACTCATAAATGTGGCGTGCTTCATACTCATGACCAAGACTTTACTAGACGTGGCTTATCAGACATCATCCTAGAATCATTTTAAACCTTGTGCTCTGATTACCAAGTTTGTCATGACCAAGGGTACCCCCTAGACGTAATATGGCACAAAGAACCCAAAAAGGATCCATGTAATCCACTTAGCATATCACAACATAAAGTAATAGAATAAGAGTAAAACATATTTGAGTCCAAAAGTCTTTATAAAAGGAAAGTGAAACTCTGACTTGTCTCTTTTAGCCATCTAATACAATCAGAGTATCAAATAGGGTTACAACCCTTACAACAATAAAATCCAAAAGTATAGTCAATAAAAGAAAGGAACTACAAAGAAATTCAAATGACATGTCCCATCCTTGAACCATGAGGACTCACCACAACCGAGGAGAATGGTCGAATCCACGCTTGTATCAAAGGAAGATCACCTCAAATACAGGACCCTACACTTTGTAGAAAAATGTAGCAGAAATATGGGTTAGTACGAAATTGCACTATGTATGATAGACATGCACTAAAACCATGAAAATATGCTAAAAAGGGACATGTTACTGGAATGCATGCAATTTGTAAGTAAAAACCTCATTTAAAAGAAAAATGGAAAGGTACAAGTCATAACATGTTCTTTGAAAAAATACTCACATCATAAGAGAGTCACACCACAAGCACTCTTAAAGTCTACTTGTGAAATGTATGCATGAAGATCCATACCCCCCCCACACACAAGGTAGAACCTCTTGATGAGCCATATTTCTTATTTCGTATTCTTATCATGGTGGGAATACATCTTTAACCGACATAACCATTTGAGCTATATGGAATCCGGTGTCATGTCCCACATCCGAAAAGAGGTGTCCTACTTGCCTAAGGTAAAACTAAATGTATTAGATTTTAGGTGGATCCACTAGCTTAAGACCTATGTTGTCACATAGTTATGGAATAGGCAGATTGTTATTAGAAACCTACCCTTTCTGACGGGGGAGCTTCCATCTCAATATATTGTTTCAAGGAATCTGCCCTTTCTGACGGGAGAGATTCCTTATAGAAACCCATCCTTTCTGACGGGGGAGCTTCGATCTCATATTCAATATACACTCGGTGCTAAGCATTATTTTCCAAAATTATATGTTTAATCTTGAATTGAATTTACATGCATGAAGGAATGTCTTACCCTCAATCCAACACAACTCATAAAGTAGCTCATAGATTCAATAGGTAAGAATGGACTTTCAACCTTAGAATATTCATATAGTGAGAAGAACTTTCACATCATGTTCATTATGTGTTTATGAGAATGAACTTTCAATTAACAGAATAATTAGATTATAATCAGGTTCATAAAATATATATATACATGAAGCGTACAATTTGGCGTAATTCCCATGTTCTACCCTTCTTGGATCAAGGATCACATTCTCCAAACAACATCTAGGTTGCCTCATTAAATAGCTAAATTGCCACAAGTATGATTTCATAATTTCACCTTACTACAATTCTCCCACTTCAAAAAGTAATAAATTATGGATTTAAGGAATTCATGGATTCATGGAAGATTTTATCATAAAACCACCATGAAACAGCAATTCAATCATAATATAAGATAATTAAATCATTGAAAATGTTTTTAGCAAGAATCCATGACTTGGAGTGAAAACCCTGAGTTTTTTTAGACTTTCTAAATTTGGAATTGAGATATTGAGGACTCCATGGAAGAAATCTATCGATGAATCAAAGACTACCATACCTTAGGTGAAGAAGTCCAACAAATTCATGTGAGAAAGCCTCCCTCTTCAAGCCCTAACTTGATCTTCTTCTTCTTCTTCTTTGAAGTTCTAGAGAGAAGATTTTGGAGAGGGTTTGGTTTTGATTTGGGGATTTTGGAAATTATGTTTTTAGATGTGTTAGTTTAGGTGGGAAAAATACTTATATAGGTGTTTAAAATAATATTAAAATGACACCACGTAACAATTAATCTAGACTTAACTGCCAAATGGCAGTTTAAGGTGTGACCTACGATTGGGGACCCACGAAATGTGGGTGGGACCACAGCCCGTGCTGGTGAACTATTGGTCCTAGTCTGTGTCTTGATTTAGAGGGGCTTGACCCACGACCCCCACCTACGGGGTGTGGGTGGACCTACGGGGCGTAGGTTGCCCTCGTGGTTCATTGCCCAGGCAACTTTTTGGGTCTTTTCCTCAAGGACCCATGGTTGGTCCTTGGGGTTTAGGCCTTGAGGTTCTAACACTAAAACTTGATTTTAAGGTATGGGGAGGTATTTTCAAAACTCTAACCTTAACATCAAGCTCTAACTTAGCGTACTAGTTTTATGTTAGACTCTAGTTTAGTCTACAAATATCCGGAATGTTACTCTTGGTCTGGGATTGGAGGGGTAGCGTTAGCATTACGGGCATTCATTTTCCTTGCATAAGCTCTACGAGGAGGCATGATCTTAAATGCATAACAATGAATTAGAAGGTAGATCATATCCACACATGATAAGTATATCAAGAAAGTGATGTTTTCCTAAAACACTTTGTTGCCTCCCTGTCATTAGATGTGGTGCACTTCACATCCATGAAAAGGACTCTACTTAGTGTGAATTTTTAGACATCCTAGGACTCTTGAACCTAATGCTCTGATATCAAGTTTGTCAATCCCTGAGGCTACCCTAGGACATAAACACGGGACCTAGGATTACGAGTGACTGATGAGTCCAAGATTTGAACTCATTTAGGGCTTTATTTAGATATACGTTGGTCCTCAAATGTTTTTTTGTACCAATAACTGATGTATTTCATTGATTTCCAGGTATTTGGATTGAGGAACAATGCATGGACACTAACTTGCAAAAAGGAACGAAGCGAGCTGAAAGAAGGAAGAAAAGGGAGCCTTGTGATTGCCAAGTCCATTTGGTGACTCTCCTAATGGCCATTACCTCGCCTAAAGTTCCAGTGTACCAAGCCCTGAAGGAGAAAATCAAGTTGGCGAGAGAAAGGAGCAGTAGACGGATCACCGAGTGGTTTCTTAATGCAGTGTTGGATCGCCCAAAGTTACTCAACTCGAGGATGCTAAAGGCCAAAACAAGAAGGCGATGAGTGTCAAAGGAAGAATCACCGAGCTGATCGGCGAGCTCGACTTACTACGCCGAGTGTTCCTTCATAACATATTTTTGGTGACTATAATGCGTTTTGGAACATTTAGAAACTATATATCATCAGTTTTAATCATTATCAAGTATCTTATTTGAAGAGCATTGAGGTGGGAACTGAGAGAGAAGTTTTTGCTTAGCTTTGAAGAATTGAAACTTTCCATTTTGAGAAATTGAAAGTGGGTTTTTGAGATTCTTCAACTTGGACCTTCGTAAAGATGAAATTAATCATACCCAATTGATGGAAACACAATTTGGTAACGATTTCTATCTTTTTATGATGTCTAGCTAAAACCCCAATTCTTGGTGTGTGATAATGTGATTATGTGCTGATTTAGCTAATGGGTGTTGCTAATTGTTAGTGTAATTGTTGTTTAGAATTGATTTGAATCAGTAATTGTGGTTTCAATTAAAGAATTGTAGTTGCAAATACAGTTCTACCTTCGTGTTTTTGGCTTGCTCGAGAGAGAGGTTTTAAAACCAAGATTATTGATTGATGGTCTGTGGGTATTGGGTTATTATGGGTTCAGCTCGAGAGAGTGAATCTAAAACCCTTTTCGACACATCCAGCTCGAGAGAGTGAATGGACTAAAGTGTAGGATGTTCATAATTTGTATGCTTGTCGATGTTCGAGAGAAATCGACTTGATTCGGGGTAAACTGTTCAAGAGAAAGTTTACCTCCTCTATAGTCTAGCTTATTCACTAATTTACAGTTGTCTTCTAATAGTTACAACTACCCGTTTGCCTATAATAGATCGTAATCGAATCACATCTCAAGAACCCATCTCCCTATTGTTATCTTAGTATTATTTGATGTTGTTGTAGTTGATAATTCAAACCAAAATCCTCTTTATTTGACATTCGTGTCACCCCCCTAATTTGAATTATGTTTTTATTTGACATGTCTAATTTTTGACTGAATCGAACTTATTCGCACTTGACTATTGAATCTGAAACACGTACCGCTCTCTATGGGAACTATCCCAACTCACTAAGTTGGGTTATATACTGACTAACGATCGTTGACGCTTCAAATTGGAAGAAGTATCCTTTAAATGTTAATCAAAATGGTGCCGCTGCTGCGGAGCGGTGTTGGTTAAGATTCTTTGGTTAAGTTGAATTTTGTTCTTTTTAGTCATAGTTGAATCTACTTATTTTTAATTTTGTTTTTCGTGTTGCTCGTTTAAGCAGAGGAACTGAGTGTCAATGGGAGCAATCGTAGCTAAGTGGGCCAGCAAGACAACTTCGGCAACTTAAATGATGTCAATGAGCTGAATGCTAATGACCCTCATCTAATGGGTGGAATTGGTGCCATTCGCGTGCCTTCGGCCGAAGTGAATGCTGTGTTCCACATTAGAAGCACCATGTTGCAGCTCTTGCAATTAAAGGGGTTGTTTGGTGGATTAGCTCACGAGGATCCCAATGAGCACATAAGAAACTTCGTTGATGTTTGCAGGCCGTTCTCTTTCAAGAACATTTCTCAAGAGTCGGTTCGGTTGAGATTGTTCCCATTTTCTTTGATGGGAGAAACATGTAAGTGGTTGGCTGAATTGCCACGAGACTCAATTACTTCATTGGAAGAGGTTGTCACTACATTTCAAGTGCGATTTTTCCCTCCTTCGAATATGATGACTCTTCGAGACAGCAACAAAAGCTTCAAGTATTTGGAGAGCAAGCCAATTAACGAGACCTGTCTGCGATTCAAGAAATTGGTGCTGCAATGCCCAACTCATGGTTTACTTGACAACGTTTTACTGCAATATTTTTACCGAAGCCTTGATTTGGTGAACGAGGGTGTAGCTGACCAACTTTTTCCAGGAGGCTTGATGCAACAACCTTATATTATAGCAACCCAGCTCTTGGATGGCATGACAAAAATTAATTGGGAGTGGTATACCCGTGAAGATCAGGTCTCCCCTCTCACGGTTAAATTGACCAAGGAGCAGCATGAGAAAGACCAAGAGAGGGACCAGAACATGGCCAAGATCATGACACAACTTGACATTTTGTCCAAAAATGTCATGGGAGTTGGTGCTAGAAGTGTCAAAGATGTGAGTGTCGGGTGTTATAATCCTGATGAGGTCAAGTTTGAGGCTTTATAAAATGAGGAGGTAAATTTCCTAGTAAACCAAAGAGGTGGTTATCGTTCAAACTACCCGAGGTAGAGTGGTAACCAAGGTTGGAACAGGGATGAAGGTTGGAAGGATCGTGATAGAGAGTGGAGGAATCCTAACCCCACTTGGAAAGAAAGAGACAGGAGAAGGATAGATATGTTCCTCCCTACGACTTCCAAAAGCCATAGGATTCCAAAGGTGGTCGGTCTGAGGATATTATATCCCGTAGTCTCAACCTTGGTTGAGGGTTCGGACAAGGTTTTGAAAGTGATGAAGGAAGATGTGTCGACCCTTAGCCAGACGGTTACCTCTCATTCCGTCTCTATCAAACAGTTGGAAGCCCAGATGTGTCAGATTTCATCGCATTTGAACCCGCAACAACAAGGGGGGTTGCCTAGTGATACTATGGCCAACCCCAATAATGATGTTTGAGTGTGGAATTTTGTCATGCCGCGACGTTAACTAAGGCGCTGCTTGGGAGGAAACCCAAAAACCCTTACTGCTTTCTTTTCAATTTTAGTAAGTAATGGTGTGTTGATTGTGCAGATGAAAAAGTGGAATGTGCTTGAAAATTAAAGATTGGCAAGCAAAAGATCCATTCGGCGACTCACCAAAGAGGTCGGCGAGCCTAACTTGAACCACCGTTAGACTCAAGACATCTTGAAGTTGGAGTCTGTAAAACTTGGCGAACCCAGGAGCAAATAGATGTGTTACCGAAAAAAGGGGCGATCGTGACCTTGACCGCTGTATAGATCCCCACATTAACTGGAGATCCTGTAAAACTCAGCGAGGTAAGTGCCCACATGGCGTGTCATCGAGTGGGTTGGCGAGCAAAACTTATGTCGCCGAATGGGCAAGAACAGGATGATTTTTAATGGCCAAAGGTTTAAACTTTCAAATCTTTCACATTCCCTCACTTTTAAACTTCCCAAACTCACACCCGCACAATATTTTTCATATTTTTAAATTTTTACCTCGGATCAGTCATCATTTGTGTGTTCGAAGTTGGATTCTTTGATGCCTAGCTTTACAACTTCTCATATTCGGCTTCTAAAGATAGTTTTCCCAACCCTGAATTTACATTTAGCAATTTTGACTCAATTGCAATTGATTTTATCTTACTAATGTGTGATGGGCCTCTCTGATTGTAATTGGTTGGTTGATTGCCTGTTTTAATTTGAATATCTTGCTTAAGTTGTCTATATCGTTGATTTCCCGAATGTTTCATGCCTTAAAATTGATTAAGTTGTGGGTTGTTGCCTATATGTTGTTGGATCTAGTCAGGTGAAGTCTAAGTAACCCACATTTGTGCTAAATGATGTATTTTGCCCGATGATGGAGCGTTTGACGTTATTCCTAAGGGCAAAAGTCATCAAATGGCCAAATTTGGCCAAACCGGGAGAAGTCTGAGTATCCCGAGGGCATGGGTGTAATGAGTTTTTGTTTAATTGTACATGTCCATAGTTTGATTTTGTTTTCGGGGGATGCGGGGTTGAATTTTGAGTATGGGGTCAAAAGTAGGCACGTTGGGCAGTTTGGCGAGCTGAGTCGAGATCGCCGAACCACTCGACGGTTCACCAAACCCCCTTATCGCCTTTAATTTCATGCTAAATCTTGAGTTTGGTTATGTAACTTTCGGCGAGAAGCCCGAGTTCTCCGAGTGCACTCATCGACTGCCGAAGTTCCTTCTTGGTCGTCCTTTCTGCGGCTCTAACCCCTAAAATGTACTGTACCTTTCGGCGGGCTAGTCCTTGCTTGCCGAATGCTGTCGGCGATTCACCAAAAGGTCCATCCCATTTCTAACATGCCAAATTTTCTGGGAAGTTTTGAGCCAATCCTTTCGGTGTGCCCGACCTGGCTCGCCAAAGTAATTCGGCGACTCGCCAACTGGTTCGGCGAGTCTGTCTACAATCATTTTTCTGTGCATTTTCTTGAATTGTTCCTAATTCTTTTCGATGTTTTTGTAGACACGGCTAGACCAAAGTGGCTGGCAGAGACATGCCTCCCCGCAAGCGGTCCAAGTGTATAACTATTAACTAGGATGCCACAGCATCCAAGGCAAAGTATAAGGCCACCAAACAACCCACAACAAGTGGGAAAGGGAAAGGCACCAACACGAGCTTCACCAGAGGCCAGCTCCAACAGTGACGACGTCTATGCCACTTGCCTCACTACTTCTGAGAGTAAGGGTGAGCAATAGGAGCATCAGGCTGCAACTTATTAGCCTGAAGATGAACTACTAGCAGCCCAGTGAGAGGAGCTGCTTTCAAAGAGACTTAATGATCCATCAAGGATCAGAACCCCTTAGACTACTTCCCCTACTCCAGCTCCAGCACAGGCTGTGGTCCTAGCACCACCCGTACAGGGTCCTCCCTCATGGTCTGTGAACAGACTAAAGACTGAGGGGTTGAGGACCATCATAGATGAGAAGAGGCTCTCTACTGATGGAGTTATTGATAGGTACTCGGAGATCATGAGTTGTCTGAGGTCCCACAAATTCCAGCTCTTCACCAAGCCCCGATGCCCGTACATTCTGAGTTGGGTCAGAGAATTCTACAGTGCTTACAATGCCTTGATACCACAAGGGAAGAAGTCGGTAGCCAAATTCAAGCTGGTTGACTAGGTGGTTGTCAGAGGTTAGAAGGTTTAGTGTGATAGCGATGATATCAATGCAGTCCTGAGGTTTCAACAAGAATTGATGATGACTGCCAGTATAAGATCAAGACACATACATTTGAAGACAGGAAGAAGTGGTTTGCTCCTCTAATTTCAGACGGTACTCCTAAGTGGTTCAAGGTTGGACCACCCAATGAGAAGAAGCACCTTAACATCACAGCTAGGTTCTGGTTTAGCTTTATCAGTAGTACTCTCATGTCTTCCAAGAACAAGCCGATTGTCCTCCACTCCAAAGTAGCCTGTCTTGGTTGCTTCATCGCGATGACAAGACTGAATCTAGGGATGATTATTTCCCCGGAGATTCTTATGAGCGCCAACCAGTGACACACTTCCCTTCCATTCCCGGTATAGATTACCGAGCTATGCACACAAGCTAGGGCACCTAGAGATGAGAACAAGGATGGGGAAATGATTCCCACATCTTCTACTGACATCCAGAGGATCGAGGAGGAATACTTGAAAGATGAAGCAAAGAGGAAGAAGGCAACCTCGGTGGACTCATACCCAGTTGTTAATCCAAACATTACCTGCAGAGGCTATATTGCCTACTCCGGCCCCTGGGCCTTCAGGTACTTCTACTGATGCCCCTTCTGATACTCCAATTCCTCTACTGCCCCATTACCTCCCAGATCTAGTACTGTTGCTGCTGCTGCCTCCCGGCCCCTGCTCACTCAAGCTGCATTACTACAGATGGAGAAGCTAGCCCATTCCGATGATCGTCGTGCCGCCAGACGTGAGGCCCCCATTCCGGTCATGATTCAGACAGACCTCGTTGATGCTGTGACACTCTTGAGTGCTACCATTGATGCTCTTGCGGCTAGGATACCAATGTGTAAGTGTGGCCAAGGGGCCACTGAGGAGGTGGCGGTTCTAAAGACCGCTAATGCTAAGTTGAGGAGAGATGTGGACCAGCTGTAGTCCACCAACATGTCCATGATTTTTGGGATGATGGAGATCCCAGATGTGCCAATTCAACCTCATATGCCTCCGGCTACCACTGGAGATAATGTTAAAGATTAGGAGGTAGCTGACCCCGAGTCTCAGGCTGAGACAGATGAGGAGATGCTTGAGGTTGTTGAGGAGGCTTCTTATAAGGGGATTACGGAGACTGGGGAGTCCATGGTTGATGCAACTATGCATAAATCTTTGGCAGACACACCATTGGAGACCCCTAGTGGACCTACTCTTTCTGAGGTGACTCTGGGAACTGATGCCCAAGTTTAGAGTACTACACCGGTCATTGATGCCACGACAAATGGAGTGATTGTTTAAATAGGATTATTCTTTATCTCCCTTTTTGTCCCCTTTTTATTGACTTTTGGATATTTTCTTGCATTTGAGGACAAATTTCTTTTGTTTTGTGATGGGGTGAGGCCCATCTTTTGTGATTAGTGTTCTATTATATATTGGGTTTTGTGCTGAAATTGATGTTTTTAATACTATTTTTGTGGATGTTTGAGCTTGTGGCTCCTTGTTTTAATTGCAAATTGTTTTTGGACCCTTAAAAAAAATTTATACCCTTTGTGATTGTGTTTTAATTGTGGTTGTTCTTGTACAAATTTGAGTGTCGGTTGGGATCAATATCGTTGATTTGAATAGTGCTCTCAATCGAACAAACATGAATGTGCAGCTACGATGGGGCCAAATGAAGTTGCATAGAAAATATGTGAACTCTTTGCATCTCGTTGTGACTAGCCAATTATCAAATTGAACCTCTTGTGATGACCATTGCACACTAGCGAAAGTGTGGAGTCTTGTTTGTCTTTGCTGTCAATGCCTTGTGTGATGAGCTTACCTTGAACCATATGTGATGACACCTAAAATTTGCACCGTTGGTCTGGTTGACCAAGTTATGTGAGCTCTTGAAATGATCTTAGGCAACAATTTTAAAGACTGAAACAATTTGACATTATACCTCTTTTGTGGCCTACTTTGTGAGAGTGTGGTCTTTCTTTGAGCACCCTTTGTGCCCAACCTTTTTTCTTGGAAGAAACTTGATGCAATTGTGACCTTTCTTTATCCCTTCACACTTAATCCTCATGAGATGTGATTGGTTTTAATAGTCAACTTAGGCCAAAAGTCTAAGTTGGGGTGTGGTTAAAAGAGAAGGTAAACTAAGAAATGCAAAAGAATCCCCTTTGATCCATGGTTGTGAAAAAGATGGAACCGCTCCATACAAAAAAAAGAGAGAAAAAGAGAAAAATAAATAAGAATGAAAAAGAAAAAGAATGAAAAAGTTGGAAATAAAGTTGTGATAGTGCAAAAGAAAATGGGGTGTACTATGTTTCAAGGAATGTTAATAAGGGGGTTCATTTTGAGCTTGAATGAGAATGATGAAGAAAAGGAAAGGAAGTGTTGGTCACACCACATTTCATG
The DNA here is from genome assembly GCA_029582725.1 of Solanum chiquidenum. Classification (NCBI taxonomy): domain Eukaryota; kingdom Viridiplantae; phylum Streptophyta; class Magnoliopsida; order Solanales; family Solanaceae; genus Solanum; species Solanum chiquidenum. The sequence continues at coordinate 62,418 of JAJOOS010002169.1, forward strand.
AGGAAAATAGCCTTGAGCCTAAATAACCATACCTATACACCCAACCCTATTACAAGCCTTGAAAAGATCTTTTTGAACTTGCGTGAGCTGAAACAAATGTTGGTTGGAAAATAAGGGAAAACCTATGGGTGAAAACATGCATGTGTTCATCTTTTTGAGTGTGAGAGTTGTTGTCGATTATAGAACTATAAAATGTTGAACCATTGTGTGTGAATATGAAATCATCTTTGTGTGAGGGCATTTGAGTACCTATATTGAGCTTAAACTTTCATTTGAAGCAAGTATTGTGAACTTGAGAATCTTTGATAATGGTGAGGTACAACTTGAATCTTTGAGTGCACAATTGATCCTTGCATGAGTTAGTTGAGTCTTCCTGTGTGCATTCCTGATTGAGTCTTGTGTAGCACTATTTGAGACATCCATTTTGAACTGCTAAACTTGAGGTTTACTTGAGGACAAAAAAATGTTTATGTTGGGGGTGTTGATGAGTCCGAGATTTGGACTCATTTAGGGTTTTAGTTGGATAGATTTTGTCTCCTCAAATGCTTGTTTTGTACCAATAACTGATGTAAAATCCTTGATTTCCAGGTATTTGGATTGAGGAACAATGCATGGACACTAACTGGTGATTGCCAAATCCATTTGGCGACTCGCCTAATAGCCATTACCTCGCCTAAATTTCCAGTTTGCCAAGCCCTGAAGGAGAAAATCAAGTTAGGGAGAGAAAGAAGCAGGCAGCAGATCGGTGAGTGGTTCCGCGATGCAGTGTTGGATCACCCAAAGTTACTGAACGCGAGGATGCTGAAGGCCAAAGCAAGAAGGCGATGAAATGGGTCAAGGGGCCGATCATCGAGCTGATCGGCGAACTCGACTTACTGCACTGAGTGGTCCTTCGCAACATATTTTTGGCGACTATAAATACGTTTCTGAACATTTTGAAATTATCTATCATCATTTTTTATCATTATCAAGTATCTTATTTTTAGAGTATTGAGGTGGGAACTGAGAGAAAAGTTTTTGCTTAGCTTTGAAGAATTTAAAAAATTCCATTTTTGAGAAATTGAAAGTGGGTTTTCGAGATTTTTCAGCTTGGACCTTCGTAAGGACGAAATTAATCTTATCCAGTTGATGGAAACATAATTTGGTAACAATTTATTTTTTATGTCTAGCTAAAACCCCAATTCTTGGGGTGTGATTATGTGATTATGGGTTTATTTAGCTAATGGTTGTTGCTAATTGTTACTGTAATTGTTATTTAGAAGTGATTTCAATCAGTAATTGTGGTTTAAATTAAAGAATTGTAGTTGCAAATGCAGTTCTACCTTCGTGTTTTTTGCTTGATCGAGAGAGAGGTTTTAAAACCAAGATTATTGATTTATGGTCTATGGGTATTGGATTTTCATGGGTTCAGCTCAAGAGAGTGAATCCTAAACCCTTTTCCACCCATTTAATTTGAAAGAGTGAATGGACTAAAGCGTAGGTTGTTCTTAATTTGCATGCTTTTCTATGTTCGTGAGAAATCGACTTGATTCGGGGTAAACTGTTCGAGAGAAAGTTTACCTCCTCAATAGTCTAGCTTAATCACTAATTTGCAGTTGTTTCCTAGTAGTTACAACTACCCATTTGCCTATAATAGCCCGTAATCAAATCACAACCCAAGAACCCATCTCCCTATTGTTATCTTCGTATTATTTGTTGTTATTGTAGCTGATAATTCAAACTAAAATCCCCTGTATTTGACATTCTTGTCACCCCCTAATTTGAATTATGTTTTATTCAATGATTTCTATTCCTATGACTGAATTGAACTTATTCTCACTTCACTATTGAATCTTAAACATGTACCGCTCTCTGTGGGATCGATCCCGACTCACTTAGTTGGGTTATGTGATGACTAACGATCGCTGACGCTTAGAATTGGAAGAAGTTTCCTTGAAACTTTAATCAGTGACCCCAAGCTAACCCTGAGCTGGCATATCATAAGCAAACAAAACAAGTCTATGAAAAGATAACTAATGCGGAAGCTAAATCATGAAATAACTTAAATGACGGGGAATACCCAATACTATGAATATAAAAAAACTATGAGTTTAATAACAACTGAAAGATCAAACTCCATACTAAAACTGAATCTAACTATGTCTAAATAAAAGCCTCTAAGTGACTAGAGATGCTAGGAAATGCCCTAACCTAACTCTAGCAAATACTGAAAACTGAAAGGAAAAGACTAAATATAGAAACATGTCTATTGTCCTCCAAATATGAGGACTCACTACTGAAGTTGCTGAAATGGAGATCGGAAGCCGACTATGTGTGACATGGTGCTGAGTACCTGAACCTACATCACGAGAAGATGTAAGGAAGAGTATACGTCAGTACTTGAAAGATACTGAGCATGCAGGATAGGATAAAACTGAACAATACATACATAACTGAAATAAAGAGTACAGAGCAATAATATAATCGTAACATGACGGAAATACTGAAATATACTGAAATGAACTAAATTGAATGCAATGACCAAGTACATAACATGTTGAAACTTAATACTAAAATGTAACTAGGAACCTGGTCAAATTCACTAGAATCTGACTATGGGAGCTACTAATAACTGACATAAAACCACATGATCTAAATGTGGAGTTTGATGTATACACCCTATCAAAAGGACCCAATATATCTTGGCAGAGGTATAGAGGCATGACTGTCGTAATCAGTAAATATAATGCCCGTAGAGGGGGACTTATAAACCTACGGGGGCACGTAATTTTGGGACTCTTCGGGTACGCTGAACCCTAGACAACTTGGTCTAAGCCTACTCCCAACTAGAATGTGTATAAACAATATAACTACATTTAAACTAGATAGCTCCAGATTCTAACATGGTAACTGAAAATGCAACATTTACTACTGATAATGAAACATTCAAAGACTGGTGCATGTATAACTGAATAAACTAACCTAGCAAGTGTAATACATGAACTAAACGAATCTACAAAACTAGGGTTTTGAATTTCATGCAAGATTTAAGAAACATAGTTAAGAAAATGTAATATTCTGATTAGGATTAATCTAATAGCTAAATCACAACAATAATCTGAAGTTCTAGAATCCCTTAGCCTAAGTTTAATTAAGGGAATCAAGAATCTGACTAAAATCTAGGGACCTAATGGGTGAAAGGAACCCACTAGTGAAATTTCACATACCTGCTGATGAATTCCACGGAGAAATCTTTTAATTTCGAGGCTGAAACAGACAGAACGTTGATACATTCTTACAGAGGGGTTTGGTCGACTCTTTCTCCTCTCTTGTAATGAGTTTGCTAAATTTTGATGAATGAATCGGTTAGGGTATATTCTAATTCATTTAATAGGCTAAAACTAACAAAAAAACACGTAGTTTAGGGATTAAACGACGTAGTTAAGGGTCCAACACATAGGGAAAAGACAAAATGACCCCTTACTTAAAAGTTGTCGAGGGTCACCGATAGCTAGACCAACGGTACATCCTGGAAGGCGTCGACTGGGGTTCTGGGAGTTGAAATTTGAGGTTCTGACCTACTTCCCTAGACCACGGACCGTGGTCTGACCTACGGTCCGTAGGTCCTGGCGTAGGCTGACCCTTACCTGAATTTTCTGGGGTCTGGGAGGGGGTTGCAGGTGGTTAAACCACTAACCCCACCATCGGTCCTTGGGTCCCCCTACGGTCCTTAGGTGGCACCCGTCAGTGGCACCTGCAACTTTTGAAATGACTGATGGTTGGTCTTCCGAGGAAATAAGGTTTTACAAAAGTGATCCGAGTAGATTCTCAGAAAATAAAGGCAGTGAAATAATGGCCCATACCTACCTCTCTCACAAATATCAGAAGTTTCTTGGGTTTAGCCAGTTAATATAGAAGGTTCGTGGATGGATTTTCATCCATAACTTCTCCATTGACGAAGTTGACTCAGAAAAAGGTTAAGTTTCAGTGGTCAAATGATTGTGAGAAGAGCTTCTCAGAACTGAAAACTAGGTTTACTACAGCTCTTGGTTTGAGTCTACCAGAGGGGTCAGATGGTAATGTGATCTATTGTGATGCGTCCAGAGTCGGCCTAGGTTGTTTGTTGATACAACGAGGTAAGGTTATAGCTTATGCTTCTAGACATATTAAGGTGCATGAGAAGAATTATCTAACTAATGACCTCGAGCTTACAGCCATAGTATTTTCCCTTATGATTTGGAGACATTATTTGACAAGTGTTCACGTAGATGTGTTCACATACCATAAGAGTCGTCAATATGTGTTCACCCAGAAAGAGTTGAATCCTTGGCAAACAAGATGGCTTGAGTTCCTCAAGTACTATGAAATGAATGTGCTTTACCATCCTGGTAAGGCCTACGTAGTAGCTGATGCTCTTACAAGACTATCCATGGGTAGTGTAGCACATGTTGAGGAAGAAACGAAAGAACTAGTAAAAGATGTTCATCGGCTTGCTCGCTTAGGAGTTTGCCTTGTGAGCATATCAGATGGTGGTATAACAGTTCAGAATGGGTCAGAATCTTCATTGGTAGCGGAGATTACGGAAAAACAAGACAGTGATCTTATATTCCTTCAATTAAAGGGTGTAGTTCATCAGCAGAAGGTTGAGGTTTTCTCCCAAGAGAGAGATGGTGTGCTTCGCTACCACAGTCGTATATGTGTTCCTAAGGTGGGTGAGTTCAGACAACATATTCTTACGGAAGCCCATAACTCATGGTATTCTATTTATCCAGGTGCCACTAAGATGTACAACGATCTGCGGTTAGTCTTTTGAAGGAATGGCATGAAAAGAGATATAAACGATTTTGTGGCTAAGTGCCCTAATTGTCAGCAGGTGGAGGTAAAACATCATAAATCACGGGGTATGACTCAGTAGATTAACATTCCTACGTAGAAATGGGAAGTAATAAACACGGACTTCATTACAAGTTTACCTCGTACTCTGAAACAACATGACTCCATTTGGTTGATAGTCGACAAAGTTACTAAGTCTGCTCACTTTTTGGCTGTTAAGACTACAAATTCCGTGGAGGACTACGCCAAGCTATACATTAAAGAGATAGTAAGGTTGTATGGGGTTCCCTTGTCTATCATTTCAGATAGAGGTCACTAGTTTACCTCTTATTTCTGGAAGTCATTTCATAAGGGTCTTGGTACTCAGGTCAACCTCAGCACCACATTTCATCCATAGATCGATAGTCCGGCAGAGCGTACCATTTAGAACTTAGAGGACATGTTGAGAGCTTGCGTGATTGACTTCAAGGGTAGTTGGGATGAGCACCTTCCTCTTATAGAGTTCACCTACAATAATATCTACCATTCTAGTATTTAGATGGCCCCTTATTAGGCATTATATGGGCGTAAGTGCAGATATTCAATTGGTTGGTTTGAAGTAGGTGAAGTAGCCTTGATAGGGACATATTCGGTTCATGATGTTATAAAAAAAGTCCAGCTCATTAGAGATAGACTTAAGACATCCCAGAAAAGCCAGAAGTCCTATGCAGATGTAAGGAGAAGGGACTTGGAGTTTGAGATTGATGATTGGGTTTTCCTGAAAGTGTCACCTACGAAGGGAGTGATGAGCTTTTGGAGGAAAGGAAATCTCAGTTCCATATATGTAGGTCCTTACAAGATCTTGAAAAGGGTTGTTAAAGTAGCTAACGAGTTAGAGTTGCCAGCAGAACTAGAAACAATCCATCCAGTCTTTCACATTTCCTTGTTGAAGAACTGTGTGGGTGATCCAGCATCCATAGTACCATTAGATAGTGTGGTTGTGAAGGATAGTATCTCTTATGAAGAGTTTCTAGTTGAGATTCTTGATCGTCGGGTTCGAAGGTTGAGAAACAAATAAGTCGTTTCAGTTAAGGTTTTGTGAAGAAGTTAGTCCGTAGAGGGAGCTACTTGGGAAGCAGAAGAAGCCATGAAGGCCATGTATCCTCATATCTTTCTTTCCAATTCCATTCAAGCTTGATATAATAGTTCCTCCCTAGTCCTTCCGTAACTCATGCGCAAATTAAGTTTTAGTATTTTTTTTCCTTAAGTTAGTCTTGCATTCTTAGTGTATTTGCATGTTTTTGGGACTTAGTACAGTCAGTTTTCAGTTTCTAATACCTAGTGGTAGGGATTGAAGCTCTTTTCCTCCACTTTCAGCTAGTTCAGTCTTATATCGAGGATGAATGTTCCCAAGGGGGAGATAACGTAACACCCCAGATTCTAAAAGGACAAAAATGAAGACTTCTAGGAGTGCAAGTGCCACCAATAGAGGCCACCTACGCACCGTAGGTAGGATCATGGTCCATGCACCAGGTCTGTGGTTCAGACTCCCTAGAACCCAAGGAAAATTCAGCTAAGTCCAGAACCACGCCAGGACTTATGGACTGTAGGTGGGACCATCATTCGTGGACTAGGTTTGTGGTTCAGATTCCCCAGAACTGCAGTAAGATTCAGCTAAATCCAGAACCATGCTAGGACTAACGCACCATAGGTGGGACCATGATTCGTGGACCATGTTCGTCGATCGGACTACCCATAACCCATTCTCTGAAGTTGAATGACGTCCATCTGACCTACGGTTCGTGGACCAGGTCCATCGTTTGTCAACGATAGTTTTAAGTCAGGGGTCATTTGGTCTTTTCCCCTATGCGTTGGACGCTTAAAATATGTCATTTTGGTCAGTTTTAGCTTTGTAACTTAATCAGAACTTAGCTTAAGTGATTCATTCACCCAAAAATCGATAAAACCAAGCAAAAGAAGAGAGAAAGCATCGACCAAACCCAATGCAGCAAGTTTCCCTCAGTTCCAGTTAAGAAATTGGAAGATTTATCCGTAGAATTCATCACCAGGTATGTGGGATATCACTAGTGGATTCCTTTTGCCCATTAGGTCCCTAGAATTCCATTAGATTCTCGATTCCCTTATTTATGTTTAGACTTAGGGTTTCTAGAACTTCAGGTTATTGTTGTGATTTAGTTGTTAGATCAATCCAAATCAGAATATTATATTTTTGTAACTATGTATCTTAATTCTTGCATGAAATTCAGAACCCTAGTTTTGTAAATATGTTTAGTTCATGAAATACACTTTCTAGGTCAGTTTAGACAGAAATACATGCATCAGTTTACAAATGTTTCATTATCAGTACTTAATGTTGCATATCAGTTAACATGTCAGAATTTTGAGTTACCAGTTTATATTTAGTTATATTGTATTGTATACATTCTATTTGAGGGTAAGATTATTTTCAAGTGGACTAGGGTCAGTCACCCTCATAGTCCCAGAACTACGTGCTCCCATAGGTTAAGTCTCCTCTGTGGGCCTCATATTTAGTGATCACTCCAGTCATGCCTTTATACCCCTGGCAAGGTAAATTGGGTCCTCTCGATAGGGCGTATACATCACACTCCATGTTTAGCTCACATAGTTTTATGTCGGTTAATAGTAGCTCCCACAGTCAGATTGTAGTGCATTGACCAAGTTATCAGTTGTATTTCAGTATTTAGTCTCAGCATGTTATGTACTTTGTCATTGCATTCAGTTTAGTCATTTTCAATTTGTCACAGTATCTTTATCATATTCAGGTTATATCATTGTTTAGGTTGCCTTTTTCAGTTATGTATATATATTGTGCAGCTTTATCATATCTTACATGCTCAGTACCTTTCAAATACTGACGCATACTCTGCACTACATCTTCTCGTGATGTAGGTGCAGGTACTCAGCATCTAGATCACGCATAGATTGGCTCCCGATCTCCATTTCAGCAGCCTCAGTGGTGAGTCCTCATATTTTGAGGGCAATAGACATATTTCTATATTTAGTCTTTCATTTCAATTTTCAATATTTGCTAGGGTTAGCTGGGGGCATGTTCCAGCATCTCTAGTCAGTTAGAGGCTTATTTCAGACATAGTTAGATTTAGTTTTAGCTTGGAATTTGATCTTGCAGTTGTCATTAAAACTCATACTTTATATATTCAAATAGTATTGAGTATTCCCCATTTCAGTTTACATCATGTTTTAAGCTTCCGCACAATATTTCTCATTTCAATTTATCTAGTATGCTATGATATGCCAGCTCAGGGTTAGCTTGAGGCCACTCATGAACCTAGGTCCCATGTTTACATCTTGGGGGTTGCCTCGGGGCGTGACAAGGTGTGACGAAGATGTACCGAGATTTGAAATTACTTTATTGGTGGTCTGGCATAAAGAAGGACATAGCTGAGTTTGTGGCTAAGAGCCAAAACTGTCAGTAGGTAAAGTATGAGAAAAAAGGCCTGCAGCCCAGGTTTGCTTCACTGAATACAAATTGTGGAATGGAAGTGGGAAAGGATACCTATCGATTTTGTGGTCGGTCTTCCCAAGACCTTAGGGAAGTTTGATTCCATTTGAGTGGTGGTTGATAGACTGACTAAGTCAGCCCACTTATTCCAGCCAGAGTAGATGATAATGTGCAGTAGTTCACTAAGGTGCATTTGAAGGAGATAGTGAGGCTTCATGGGGTGCCCCTTTCTATCATCTCGGACCGTGGTACGCGGTTCACTTCCAAGTTATGGGGAAATTTGCATGAGGAGTTTAGCACTCAACTCAGTTTTAGCCCAACTTGCCATCTACAAATGGACGAACAATCAGAGAGAACTATTCAAGTGTTAGAGGACATGTTGAGGGCATGTGTGATTGATTTTGGAGGGCACTGGGATAAGTTCCTACCATTGTATGAGTTCTCCTATAATAACAGTTACCACTACAACATTGACATGGTATCATTTGAGACACTTTATGGGAGGGGATGCAGATCACTGATAGGGTGGTTTGAGGCAGGAGATATGAAACCTTTGGGGGTTGATTTTGTGAAGGATGCTCAGGATAAGGTGAGAAGCATCCAAGCTAAGCTTCTAGCAGCCCAGAGTTAACATAAAAAGTATGTAGACCGTAAGGTAATGGACATGACATTTCAAGATGGTGATCAAGTTCTTCTAAAATTGTCACCCATAAAGGTAGTAATGATATTCGACAAGAAGGGTAAGCTTCTTCCTCGATACATCAGACTATTTGAGATTCTTAACTATGTAGGGTCAGTGGCTTATAGGTTTGCCTTACCGCCTAGCTTATCTGGAGTCCATCCTATGTTCCATGTGTCCATGTTGAAGAGGTATCATGGGTACGAAGATTACATCATAAAATGGGACTAAGTTTTGTTAGACAAACACCTTCAATATAATGAAGAGCTGGTTGCATTTCTTGGTCATGAAGTCCGGAAGCTGAGGATCAAGGAGATAAATTTTGTGAAATTTCAATGGAAGCATTGTCCAGTTGAGGAAGCTACTTGGGAAACCGAGAAAGACATGCGAGACAAGTATCCCCAGTTATTCAATGATTCATGTGTTACTCTACTCTTAACTTAGCAAGTTTTTTCCTAGTTTATTACTCGGGGATGAGTGATGGGTAAATTGGTATCTATTGTAGTGACCTGATCCCGTCGTTATGGAAAAGCCAACAGGGAAAGAATTTGGGCCAGAAAACATTGTAGTAGTGACTTGGAAATTTCCAGCCTAGGCCAGAATTGGATAAAATCTGAGTCAGGTGAGGTCTAGGGAAATCTGACTACATGAACGGATAGCCAAGACGTTAAGAAACTTGTACCGCTTTATGGAATCGAATTCAGAGGGTAGTTTTTGAACATTAAGGGTTGAAGGTGTGTTTCGAAATGAGAGCTTGGAACTCAAATTTTGAGTTTCTACTTCTGTGTAAGCCGCTTGGGCGAGATTACTCCTACTTGGGTGGGGCCACTTTGACAGGTTAGATCCTTCCATAGCAGGCCAATAGCGACATAAATCAGGGAAAAACCCCAAAAACTTTATTTTATGCAAAACTTCATTCTTGAGAGCTAATGGACGACCAAGGGTAATTTCTTGACAGTTTTCCACGATTTCTAGCGCTAAAGGTAAGATTATTACTCTCCTAACCTGTATTTCAATTCGTAGAACTTAGAATTTAGGGTAATTATCATTGGGGGAGGGTTTTGGCCTAAAGTTAAAGGTGGGGAAAAGCCCTAGTTGAGTAGTATATTGGGTTTGGCCTTGGATTGATAGTTTGATTATCATACAGGTAAATTAGGCCTTGCTTATTGATCCTTGCATTAAATTACTTGTTTTAGACCAAGAACAAGATGAAAGACTCCTGGAAAGGAAGGCTCAAGTATCTTAGGAGTAATCAGGCTTGGTTTCGAGGTAGGTGATGGTTTGATTTCCTGTTTTGTGTGATATATGCTGGTTCATTGCTTCATTTTATGCATGCCTGTATGTGAATAGGGAAATGTGAATCAGTTCCAACGAAAATAAGTATGTGCCAACGATTGCATGCCAAGAACATATAACTTTATTGTATGACTATTAGTACTGTTCATTATAGGTGTGATTGTGACTGTGGTTGTGCTGACTGGATCGGGTGTCACTTTAGGACACATATATTGGATCGGGAGACACGTTCTGACACATATATTGGACCGGGTGTCACATTTTGACATATGTATATTGGATCAGGTGTCACATTCTGACACACTAACAATTTGAGTGTGACTTCCATGAGAGGACCACTTGTGATTATTACATTCATGTTTATTTGTCATTGATATTGGGAATCTGTATGTTGCTCTTGAAATGGTAGTTGAACCATGCATTATGTATATGTGTGTTTAAGATGTTTTAATTACTTGATTGTATATCGCTTACTGGAGTAGCCGTGTGATCCTACCATTACACTATAGTTTGTGTACTGATTATGCACTTACTCGTTCTTTTTTGAGTAAAGGGAATCTTCAGGTGGCTACTGATAGACCTCATCTAGGGGATCATTGATCGAGACCGGATTCGAGGATGAGCTAGTTCTTTCAGGCTACCATGGATCCGCTTTTTGTTTAGTTCATTATTTTTGGTTTCAGACTAAATAGTTAGACTTATTCGTATGTTTAATTTCGGGGTTGTACCCCCTTTTTCTTAGACTTGTTGATTGGTAGATTTTTGGTACAATGACTTTCAGGTTCTAGAGGTTGAACGTTCGCAATAATTTATTTAATTGTTTATTTAAACTGTTTGGAGTTTAAGGGAACTCAATTTTTATCCATCATTTAAACATGTTTCCGTATCTTTAAATGCTTAGTTTTTCGTTAATTTTCTTAGTGAGGTTGTAATAATGGTTCTTCATGGGAGGGTTAGTGTGGGTGCCAATCACAACGGTCTGGGTTGTGAAATATTTCAAGGAAGCATGAATTGCTTGTTAGAGTTTCTTATTTTTTTCCTTCTATAACTCAGATATTCATGAGAATCTTGTCCTATAAAGTGAAATAATAATAACACAATATTTAGACTCTTCTGAATGATAAGTGTTGGGTTCAAAAGCTTACCATCCTGCCAAAAAGCTAAAGTTTATAGTAAGTATGCAACTTTATTTCGTAATTAACCCCACCTAGAAAGCGCTATGTTCGATCATCCATGAATTTATCTTGGGACAGTCCTATGGAATGATGCTTGTCACACCTCAAGCCTACACCCTGAGCGTGGCCGATCCTTGAGAACCATTTCAGATCCGCAAGCGAACCCTTGACCTTAGTGACTATTTAGCGGAAGACTCACTGAAGCAATAATAGTTTAAAAAAAGAATTTGGTCTCAAAATAAAACTCGACTCAAATATCTGAAAGCTCATTGCAATAATATAATATTTTGCAAAACATATTTAAAGGAAAGAAAGTACCGAGAGACTCATCGACTCTATCTATCTATGAAACCTCTACTATTAGGTGGGGACTTGTCTCAGAAGCTAATCAATAGTAGAGTCTTTCAGATGTTGAGTCAGTGTACAGTGTTTGGGGTTGTTTCCCCTTGACATGTTTAGATTTATTCTTATTTGGAGTCCTTCGTTTTGACTATGCAATTAGTTATGCTTCCGTTTATCTATGTTATCTATTCAGTATGCTTGTAATGTGATATGCTAGACTCATGGTTAGCTTAGGGTCACTCGTGATCCTAGGTAGCGTGTTATGTCTAGGGGTTAGCCTTGGGACGTGACATTTGATGATTAAGTCTTTGGTAAACGTTCAAAACACATTCCTAGAACTAGTTCATTGATATACATGAGAAATTTTTGATAAAATCTCTACCTTTTGCATAAAAATCATAGCTTGAATTGGATTGAGTAAAACCCTAGATCTCAACATAATTCATTATATAACTAATAATTTAGGCATGAGAGCGAAAGTAATACAATCATTGAAGCTTTACATACCTTAGTGACGAATCTTGAAGAAAAATCTTGGAAGATGAACCCTAGCCTTGGTGTTTCTTGAAGTTCTTGAGTGTAAGAATTTAGAAGATAATAAGAGGGTTTTTAATATAAAAAAAACTGATTTTCTACATGTTTAGGGCCATTTAGATGACTCCCTAAATGATTTTAGGACAAAAATACTCTTAAGAAAATAAATTATAAGACCTGGAATTCATAATTTTATTTCATCAGACAATGAGATCCATATTAACTCCATGTCATGGAGACATCACAGAGCTTCTACCAAGTTAGATTATCTTTGGTAAATTAGTTATAACTTTTTACTCAACTTAGATTGATGTAAACTTGGCGGGGTTGGAAAGAAGACACTTAGACCTTTTAATTTAATAGGTTCTGACTCACCTGAATCTTCATATTCTAGGAAATATGGTCGTTTCAAGTTGACCCTTACATGTACTCATGCGAAAACTTAGCCAATAAAAATGCTTTGAGATTGGCTTTGTGCTAGAGGTCTCTTATGACACTAAATCACATTCAGTACCCTTGATACAGTATGCAAAAGACATTAAAACACATGAGCAAGAAGGACATCACCCGGTTCAAGCTCATAAACTTACGACGAACGATTTAAAATTTAAGAGTACAATGTGAGGTGTTACATGAGTTCCTACATTTATTTTATATAAATCTTATAGAAAAATTATAAAACACTTAATTAGTTCAATTTTTATCTGACATTATTTTTCTATAAGGTGTACTTGCATTATATATTTGTTGTATAATTTATTTTTAATTTTTTTACTTCTTAAATAAGTTTGATAGAGATTAAAGACCCTTTATTCAAAAGAAATGTATGTACAAAATGAAACAAGAAGCCCAAATGAAATAAACTAAAAGATCTCTAGGCTCAGCCCATTAAAGGAATCAGCTAACAGTGCCATAGTTTTTCGTTTCTTTTTGTTGTGGGTGATTGAGACCTGGCTCTGTTATCTCTTCTCTTCTTTCTCCGCTCACAAAAGTATTTAGCTACCTCCCTTTACATCCTTCTTTCCTTCAAATTCTATCAATATGTCACCTTCTTTTGTATTTTGTACAAGTATCTTCCGGTAGATGCAGTGGATTCCGAGATGGTTTTGAACTAGGTACCAAGTCTTGAGTGTTTTGGAAGCAATCCTTTGTAAGCTCCTTCTCCTTCATTTCTTAATTTGCTTTTATTTTTATCCCACTCTCGGAAGTATTTTACTGTTTTGTAGATGAATCAGAGGTGGAGATATCCAAATGCTCCGGATCTCTTTCTGAAAGACTTGTTTTTCCATCCCAAATATTTATATTGCTTATCTTGAATTTAAGAAATTGAATATTATTGTTTCTTAATTGTTATGTTAAATTTTCATCCATATTAGACTCTATATAATGATTGTGAACTGCATACTGAACTTCTAATTTCAAATCTAATGTCAAGTAAATTTTGACATAACAGTATGGCCTAGATGCAAAAGGCTTTTAATGTTGTAGATGTGTCCATGATTCCTCATAATGTATCTTGTTTGTATTTTGGCACATACACGATATGATATTGGTTATTCCTATGATAATTTTAATAAATTGAAATATTACTTACAACTCCAATGATAATATTTATTTGTTCTTATTTGCTTCAATTGTAGATGCAAGTATATGGAATTCTATACTTGGCCTTAGTATTTAACAACCAAAAGATCATTTATGCAAACAAGGTTTACTTGGTGCTATAGATAAATTGATTTGTCTACTTATTATTATTTGAGTGTTTATTGCTTTATATTAGATATCATGTTTCAATCTATTATCTCTGTAAAATATTTATTCCCCCCATACCCCCCCCCCTCCTATTGTTAGCTTTATATGACATATCAAGAATATAATGTGTCTACTCTTGACAATGCAAAGGTGGTTTAGAGAATTTTCAAAAGGGAAATAGACAATAAAGATGAAGCTTAATTATTATCCTAAAGATTTTTGCATTATTTATGTTTGACATCTTAATATGTCTTGGTCCGCCGTTTCATCAGTTTCTTTTTCTAGTATTATTTTTTTAATTAGTTTTAATAACTGTTATTTCTTTATCAGTTATTTCGATAAAAAATTGCTCGATTTGTTTCACGCTAGAATGATCATGTAAGATTGTGTAGTTGTTATGGTTTACTAGCTACCGAACAAGGATAACCTAAATTTTCACCCAAACATAAAAGCAACATATGTAACGTTAATGCTCTGCTGAAAAGATAGGCCATCGATAGCTAATAAATCCTGATAGTTACACACTCTACACGATCAATCAGGCGTGACACTGATCGAACCACAAAGTGGGGGACTTCTTGGTTTTCAAGGTGATGTAGCAGTTGTTTTACTCTGTTTCTCTAACTGAACTTATATCAGTTGCTTGAAGTAGCTCAATCACATTGTTTCTTCTTGGTAAATGCTTTCTCTTTTTATTACTTTGCCTCATTGGCCAAGATTCAGCGATCCCGGTGACTTACTTCTACCTATCTGTCCAGTTGGTGATAAAAACTTTTTAGCTTAGATTTGTACAAATATGACATCACAAGTTTTTTTTACCTACCAGACAGTAAGTGAATCTTTTTTAAAATAAATCTCGTATACTTGAAGAAAATACACATTTCTTTTATCAGTTACATTTTTATGTCAACTTTATGGTAGGTTTTTTCACACACTTATACTAAATTACTAACAAATTTTCATTGACAATACTATTTGTGGGATGATCAAAATAAAGAACATAATCGCCTGATGTCATTTAAGCTAATTTCAAATCTAATGTCAAATAAATTTTGACATAACAATATGGCCTAGATGCAAAAGACTCTTAAGGCTGTAGATGTGTCCATGATGACTCATAATGTATCTTGTTTATATTTTCGCTCAAACACGATATGATATTGGTTATTCCTATGATTATTTTAATATATTAAAATATTATTTACAACTCCAATGATAATAATTATTTGTTCTTATTTGCTTCAATTGTATATGCAACTATGTGACATTCTATACTTGGCCAGTGTTTAAACCCGAAGAATCATTAGCCAAACAAGGTTTACTTGGTGCTATAGATAAAGTGATTTGTCTACTTATTATTATTTGATTGTTTATAGCTTTATACTAGATATCATAATTCAATCAAATATATGTGTAAAATATGTATTCCAATTGATTAACCCCCCCCCCCTCTTGTTAACTTTATATGACATATCAAGAATATAATGTGTCTATTCTTGACAATGCAAATATGGTTTAGAGAATTTTCATAAGGGAGATGGGCAATCAAGATGAAACTTAATTAGTTTCCTTGAGAGTTTCGCATTATTTATTTTTTACATTTTAATATGTGTTGGTCCACTGGTTCACCAGTTTCTTTTTCTAGTGCTATTTTTCTAAATTTAAATTTCTAGTTGATATTTTCATATACTTTGCAGGATTTAGAAGATGTTGCAGAATCATAATATGTCATGATGAGTGCAAGGTAAGGTGGTTCTCTCTTTTTTTAAAATAAATTGACGAATGTTGCCTATGAACTATGATAATGTGTCGTACACTTGTTTTCTTAACTTAGTTTAATGTAGATGTTTTAAATGCATAGTTTATTTTAAACACATATATGCAATTAAAAATAAAATTATTACAACTCAATAACAACACTAATACAACTAAAATAATGAAAGAAGGAACAATCTAGATAACTTGTTCTTCTTTCTTCTCTCCTTTGAAATTGTTGTGAAA
The DNA here is from genome assembly GCA_029582725.1 of Solanum chiquidenum. Taxonomy (NCBI): domain Eukaryota; kingdom Viridiplantae; phylum Streptophyta; class Magnoliopsida; order Solanales; family Solanaceae; genus Solanum; species Solanum chiquidenum. The sequence goes on from JAJOOS010002169.1 coordinate 78,490, forward strand.
AATATTTGCTAGAAAACTTGTTTCTGCGATTTTCAATAGCTGAGGATTATGTGCAATTGATTCCTTTATTTTCCGAGTATGCAAACTTTTAAATTTAAAACCCCCTTTTGATGATGACAAATATAGAAAGTATAACTATGCAAGTGTATCCATCTACTCACCCCATTCACCAGATAGCTTATTTGAGAAACAAATTTTGACCTACTTAGTTATTTAATAATTCGAAACAAATATATCTCTTGCTATTTTTGTGACATAATTCAGACCTCTAACATAAGTAAGGTTGATTACTTTTTCAGTTATTTTAGAGATCGGTATTGTATCTGCCGATTCAATCAAATAAATCTATAAAAATGAAAATTATTTTTGGAATGATCATTCAGATCATACTTTTGTACTTGTCAAACTTTCTGTGTGTAGATCTTAAAGAGATATACTTAACAAAGGTATTTGCATATGTGTGAAGCTTAATTTGTAGTGAACCACATAGTTGTCTCTAGAAATAAACAATTATACTATCCAAAACTCTAAGGTATGGTCGTAAATATATATTTTTTAGCTTTAATTTGTGTTATGTATGAATATATATGTGGTAGCTTTTTTAATCTTTAATATGCGTATGTATATATATATATGTGGTACTTTTTAATTAGTTTTAATTTATGTTATTTCTCTATCAGTTTTTTCAACCAAAATTTGCTCGATTAGTTTCACGCCTGAATGACCGTGTAAGATTGTGTAGCTGTTATGGTTTACTAGTTGTCTAACAAGGATAACCTAAACTTTCACCCAAACATAAAAGCAACATATGTAACTTTTATTCTCTGGTGAAAATATAGGCCATCATACATAGTAAAACCTGATAGTTACACACTATACACGATCAAGAAGGCGCAAAACTGATCGAACCCCAAAGTGGGGGACTTCTAGGTTTTCCAGGTGATGTAGCAGCTGTTTTACTCTCTTTCTATAACTCAATTTATATCATTTGCTTGAAGTAGCTCAATCACGATAGTTTCTTCTAGGTAAATCCTTTCTCTTTTTATTACTTTGCCTCATTGGCCAAGATTCATCTATCCTGGCGACTTACTTTTGCCTATTTGTCTAGTTGGCAATAAAAATAGGTTAGCTCAGTTTTGTACGAATATGACAACACAAGATTTTTTACCTACCACACAGTAAGTGAAGCATTTTTAAAATAAAGCTAGTATACATGAAGAAAATACACATTTCTTTTTTCAGTTACATTTTTATGTCAACTTTATAGTAGGTTTTTTCACACACTTATTCTAAATTACTAATACATTTTTCTTTGACAATACTGTTTGTGGGATGATCAAAATATACTGAAACATGAAAGAACATAATCACCAGTTGTCATTTCATCCTCATTAGTTGCTTGTGCTTGGCTGAAGTTTTATTTGTTTTTGAGTTTGTATATCTTTTTTATTCAATCATTTAATATCGGCTTTCCTTATGCCTGTGCAGGAAGTACCAGAATACTGGCAAAAATATTTACCAAAAATGAAAAAGCTCGGAAGGTGGGTTATTTTTCTCTGAAAATTGGGTAAAAGAATGTGGTCTATATATTATCATTGCAGATAAGGTTTTGATGTTTTTACATGTGGACGGGAAAATGTTCTGGATGCTTATGGCATGAATGCAAGAAATGGTTGAGTTTTTCAACTTGTCCATCACCGGGGACGTATATTTGTTGTACAAAAAATCTAAAACTCTAGAATGAAGCCAAAAGAACAACTTGTATTCCAGTTTCTCATTAATGGTTATTGAATAATATTTAATTGTTTCCTTGTTGGGTCATATATTTTGTACTGTCATTTTGAAGCTGCAACTGTTACGCTAATACTTCTCACAAATTATCATTTCATCATACACAAAATATGGATTTTCCATCAAAGTTAAGACCAGTTCATAATCATGGTAACCTATTAAGAAATTTTTGGAACTCAATCATTTACATCTATAATATTTTTAATCAAAATCTTTTTGTGTTTAGTTACATGTTTGTCTAACTTTATTTTCTGAGGTCCAATTTCAAGGAAGCATGAATTTCTTTTTAGGGTTTATGATTTTTTTCCTTCTAGAACTCACATATGGATGAGAATCCTATCCTATAAAGTGAAATAATAAAAACACAACATTTAGACTCTTCTGGATGATAATTGTTAGGATCAAGAGCTTACCATCATGCCAAAAAGCTAAAGCTGGTAGCATGTGCGAAACTTTATTTCTTAACTAATCCCACCTACAAAATGCTTTGTTCGACCAGACATGATCTTATCTTGGGCCGCCCATATGGCTTGATGTTGATATTATCTAACAATCCCCCTCCCAACACCTTCCTTATGCAACATGTTGCTATTGGAAATCAAATCCATGACTTTGACTCTGATAGCACTTGTTAAGATCAAATGTTTATCATCATGGCAAAAGTCATAATAGATTGTGTATGAGGGAATAACTTTATTTCTTAACTAGGTACACCAAGCAACTGCCATGTTCGGTCATGAATCTGCCCCAGACCATCCCTATCCCCTCATGGGCCTTGCCATAGGCAGGATGTTGGTGTGATCAAACAATAAAAGAAGCAACAATATATATAAAATACCCTATATTCTAAATATGCACTAGCGCCCTTGAAATGTCCATAGCTCACACTTTACCTATAATTGTGGCATACTTGCAACCATAAGTGAGATAAAAAAAGACAACAAATATAAAATCTGACAATGATCTTCATTAGTCATGTCTTACTGTCTGTCTGTTCCCTACAGATGATTTTACAAATGTGGCTAGAGGTGATGCAACTATTGTTAATCATGCATCCACCATATATGTTGTATATTTTCCTTCTTCATTTGTAAATCTCACTCATTGTAGATAATGTACTTGTGGTAGCTAGTACATCTATGTATAACAATGTTAATAAAGCCACACACACACTTTACCATTCTTTAAGTGACTAAACTTTAGGACTCCAGCTGTAGACTCAATTTTATAAAAATACATCACTATTTTGAGTGTATCACATCGAATTATCGTAATCATAATAATATTTTTTTAATTTAAAAGGATTGATCAACATTTCCTAAACCCTTAATTAGATTTAAAAATGTCAAGGTTTAGGCTTAGCTAGGGTGGGAAGGACTGAATACCCTTCTTAAAACTACTGGATTGATTCTACAACCTACGGGTCATAGAAGTTTCTATGATCTGTATTGGTCAACCGTAGGTCAAGTACTATGACTCAACTTCTGAAACACTTTCCACGGGACCCTTCCTACGGATCGTGGGATATTCTAAGGTCGGTAGGACCCTCTCATAGGATTCTAAAGTTCCTTAATTTTTTTCAAAGTCTAGAATCCTTATATGGAAACTTTTTATGGTCCGTAAATGCTTCTACGCTCTATCCTATTGAAACATAGAAACTTATCAGAGACATGACATTTTTTCAAATTTTAGGCCCCTTTCTACGATTTATTTCTATGGACCGTAAACATGCTCGTGGAACTAACACCATGTTATTTTCTACAACTTTTTCCTTTCCAACCCAAGTTCCAAGTTTCGAGGTGTTACATAATAGAAGTGTTACTGCGGGAGTGCTCAAATATCTTTTTCATAATTATATCTTTATTTTTATGCATATTACTTGAAATCATGCATAACCTAGAAATACTCACAAGTATCTTTCATAACTTCCTAAATGATGTTGACACAATCTTGGAGAATCATAATCATATAATAAACATGTATTTCATAGTAATTCATTGATATACATAATAGATCTTTCATAAAAACTCTAACTTTTGCATTAAAATCATAGCATGAAGAAGATTGGGTAAAACACTAGATTTAAGCATATTTACTTATATAATCGAAATACTTTATGCATTAGCGAAAGAAATACTTTCATTGAATTCTTACATACCTTAATGGTGAATTTTCACGACCCAAAAGTCAAGGTCATAATGACACACACCCCAAGAACCCCAAAATGGTGTGTAAGCTGAAAGAATCACACATACGAGACTCCCGAAGGGAAGTCAGGCCACAAATGAAAGAAATAAAACAAGGAATATTCCAAAACTTGGTAGCATACGTATAAATAATATCTAATACATTTATAGAATCTAAGCTTCATCTCAAGTCTTTGAAAAGTAAGTTAAAGACTTTAAACAATAGATGGAGACTAATGGCTATCCAGAGAGAAAGAGCTCACCGGAACTTTGAAAGAGAGAACTCTGTTGGATCCAATCAATTGTTATGACGCTCACCCTTATTAGGACCTGCATCAAAGGGATAACTGAAGAAGGGGGTTAGTACAATCCAGATATACTTAGTAGGTTGGATCAACTGAGTATAAGTAACTAAAAAGACTTAAGAAATAAACTAGGAGCACTTCCACCTACATTCATGTCACGATCCAAAGTGTACCCTAGGTGTAACATGGCGTATAGAACCCTGAGAGATCCTACACAAGACACTTAGCATACATCAAACAAGATACTAGAATTTAAAGAGTTCAAATGATAACATTTTATACAAAAGAGATTTTGGCAAAAGCAAAAGTCTAACACAAGTCTAAAAGTCATCTAATACATCATAAGGAAAGTGATTGGGACGTAACCCATACATCACATACAAAGTTTGAAACAAAATGACATAAAGCAATAAAAGGTATCTTGGTCCTCGGAACATGAGGACTCACCGATCTTCAAATGTCTATGAAATCAACTAGCCATGAGTATGGGAGGTAGGAGCGTTGGACCTTACATTAGTGAAAAAATATAGGAACAAGTATGCATTAGTACATGAAATGTACTAAGTATTAGGCAATAATGAAAATAATAATATAATTGAGTTATAACGAGTAGACATGATCATAATGAAACATTTGTAAGATTTTTGAGAAGAAATGACATGAACATCATAAATCATAGTCAAATACATTAACATAAAGGACATAAGAAAAGAGTTGAAGAAAACATAGTTATTTTGTGTGATCTTAGCCTTAACCAATAATAAGACCATGAGAGTTATATCATGGAATCTGGTATATCCCTCATACCGAAAGGAGGGGATACTACTTGTCAAGGTAGAAATCGTACATATCATAATTTGCTAAAGTGGATCGACTACCTAGGTCATATAAGATTTGCTACGGGGGCACATAGCTTGGGACTACAGGTTGCTACTATAGACTACCCTATTTGAGCCTCAACCTCAAGGCCCTCTCGGTGCTAAGTTTAAATCCCATCAGAATAATCAAAAGTTAAATGCCAATTTAACATATGGAAATACAGTGATCAATACCAATCCACATTTTCAAGATCAAAACATTGAATAACTCCTTAAACATAATTCAACATGGATGAAAATACCTTTCACCAAAGTGAATTCATTTGTGTGATATACCTTTCACAATAATAATGTAACAACTTGCAAATTGAAATAACTAGAAAGACTTAGAAGTAGAAGGAAACTGTTTTTGGAAATAATCAAATTTGTAAAGTTAGACAAAGCTTTCTAAGTATGAGTTTTAGGTCAATTTCAAACTATCATAACTCCTAACACAAGATGAGTTAGGTGTTCTACAAGATACCATAGGAAATATCTTTGAATTAGCATTCTAACGCCACTGAGTTTACTCAATTTTGAGGTAGTATGAGGGAGATATGTCTATTTGAAGTCGGGTTGTCTAGTAAGGAAGTCAAAACAAGATTTTTGAAGGGTACTTTGGTCTTTTCACTACACAATTATTTAATTTCATTTTGGTAATTAAGTTGGGGTCTAAACTGATTTGGTTCAGTTTACTCTTCATCAAAAAGAGTAAGGACTTTGAGAGAAGAGAAAAGAAGAAGAGAAAAGAGGAGAAGAAGGTTAGAATCGTCGCGTTCTTGAAGGTTTTCTTGTGAATATCCCCAAGGGTTGATCCCTTTGAGGTATGTGAGATCATATAATGTAGGGTTTGTTTACCCACACACCAATCATGATTTATTTCAGTTAATATATGTTCTTGAAAGTAAAGAAATTGAGTTCTTGATGGATTTTGTTGAAGTTTCTATTGGGTTCTTGATTGTTGAAGTTGTTGAGAGGTTCTTGAGTTAAATTCATGAAATTAGATGTTGTTTTTAGTGGATTCATGTATATTTCTATTATGTATTCGAATCTAAGTGTTTAGGGAAAGAACCAATTGAATCTAAAGGGTTTCTAGTTGAAAAACGACTAAGAGAATTAATCAAAATTATGGGGAAAAGGGGTGGGGTGCCGCACCACTCGGAGCGCCCCACATCAGGCTCTGAAGTTTGGCCTCTGGGGCACCGCGCAAACAAGTGCGCCCCAAGCCAGTGTCTGTAGTTTAGGATCTGGCGCCCCGCGCTACTCAGAGCGCCAGAGACGCCAAACCTTCTACCCTTTCCCACTTTTTTCCGTTTGAGTTCCCTAGCAACGTACCTAATTTTTCTAATTGAAATATACACTCTAAGGTACGTCCAAACATCATGAATTCCTCCATAAATATGAGATCATGAACCTTGAATCCATAATTCCATTCAAGGAAAGTTAAGAGTCAAATCAAGAGAAGTTCATAGAGTCTTCCAAAAGTCTTTTAAAAATGTTTTAACTATGTTTTAAGACTTGAGTTTTGAGTTGAGTAAGAGTAAGAGTAAATTTCATTTCTTCAAAAAATTATACGGGAGCTAAGTATTCCCAATAGTTAAAATATTTTCACATTTAAACAAGAAAGGAAACACCGATTTCATATGAGCTGAGCATATTTTGAGAGTAGTATTGAGCACTGATATGGGGATGCTTTCATAAAAACTCAAGTCTGCATAAACCATCTAATCATCGTGGGTAGAAAGGGTCATACTTTTTAGATGATTCCTTAATATTTTTTAGCATAGACTAGTGGATCAACTTAGTTGAGGCGTTCTATATCCCGGCAAGTTATAGGACAGTTCTGGTAGCGTGGGCGAGACGTTGTACCATCACATAGTTCATAGTGATGGTTGTCGGTTAGAGAAACTCCCACATAATTACATTATACTTTATTATATATCTAAGTTTTGTTGTTTTTGTGTTTTTTAATACATTGAGTTGTTGTCTACTGTTTTATATGCTTTATATAAACTGCATCTTTACTGATGTTTATTTATGCATTGAGTTGAGTATCCATGAGTTGAGTAAATGTGAGATAAGTTTTTTTTCATTATTCAGTTCAAGCTTTCCCCTCGCATGCTCGTACATTCAATGTACTGATGCCATTTGGCCTACATCATCTTATGATGCAGATACATGTAATTAGGATCAACATCCAGTGCCTCGTTGATCCAGCCGAGCACTTAGAGTCAGTTGGTGAGCCTCCTTGCTTTCTGGAGGATCCCCTATTTGTCGGAGATTCAACTCCTTTTGACTAAAAACATAATGTAGACTCTTGTGATCAGTGTAAACATCCACATGGACCCCATACAAGTAATGTCTCTATATTTTCAAGGTAAATACTACCGCCGCTAATTAAATATCATGGGTCAGATAATTCTTCTCATGGACTTTATGTTGCCTTGAAGCATAGGCAATCACCTTACCTTTTGGCATGAGGACACATCCCAACCCACTCTAGAGGCTTCACAATATACCACAAAACCATTGGTATCCTCTGGTAAGGTCAACACCAGAGCGGAAGTAAGTCTATCTTTCAACTCTTGGAAGCTTTTCTCACAAGCCTCCGACCACTCAAACTTAGCTTTCTTTTGGGTCAAGGCCATCAAAGGAGAAGCAATGGAGGAGACTCCCTCAACAAACTTCTATAATAACCGGCCCCAAAAAGCTTCTAATGTCGGAGGGGGTAAGAGGTCTAGGCCAACACTTGACCGTATCCGTCTTCTTAGGATCTACCTCTATACCCTTGCTTGACACAATCTGACCTAGGAATGCTACGGACCATAGCCAAAATTCACATTTGCTAAACTTTGCGAAAAGTTGATGATCCTAGAGGACTTGCAACACAATTCTCAAATGGTCCATCTGGTCATTCTCACACCTCGAATAAATCAAAATATCATCTATAAACATGATCACAAACATTTTGAGGTATTGCCTAAACACCCTATTCATTAGGTCTATAAATGCCGACGGGGAATTGCATAGGCCAAATGGCATCACAAGGAATTCATAGTGCCCATACGTAGTTCAAAAAGCTGTATTCGGTATATCATTCCCTCTCACCCTTAGTTGGTGATAACCCGAACGAATATCAATTTTGGAGGAATAGCTAGCCCCTTGGAGTTGATAAAAAAAGTCATCGATTCTTGGAAGGGGATATTTATTCTTTATGGTCACTTTGTTCAATTAGAAATAGTCAATGCACATTCTAAGATACCCATCTTTTTTTCTAACAAACAACACTGGAGCACCCCAAGGAGAGATACTCGATCAGATAAAACCCTTGCCTAACAAATCCCTTAGTTGCTCTTTCAACTCTTTCAACTTGGCCGGAGACATTCTGTAAGGTGGAATGGAGATATGTTGCGTATCCGGTAAAATATCAATGAAAAAATCTATTTCCCATTCGGGAGGAATACCGGGTAAATCATCGAGAAAAACTTCCGCAAACTCATTCACTACCAGAACCGACTCTAGAGAAAGGGTTTCAGACTCAACATCCCTCACCCTAAAAAGATGTTAAATGCACCCTTTGTAGATCATTTTCATAGGTTTGAGACGAAACAAATTGACCTCTAAGGATAGAATTCCCCCTTTCCATTCTAAGATTGGCTCATTTGGAAATTGGAATATGACCACCCGAGTCCTACAATATATAAAGGCATAACATGCATGCAACTAATCCATACCCAAAATTACATCAAAATCCAACATGTATAACTGTACAAAATCAACCAAAGTTACTTTCTGAGATAATGAAATGGGACAACTTGTATACACTTTCTTGGCCACCACCGAATCACCAACCGGGGTAGAAACTGAAAAAGGCTCTAATAACACTTCGGGGAGTATTTCAAACTTCCTAGCCACAAAAGGTATCACAAAGGACAAAGTGGCACCGGGATCTAACAAAGTATATACATCAATAGAAAAGACTTGTAACATACCGGTCGCCACATTCGGGGAGCTCTCTTGGTCTTCACGGGATCAAAGATCATAAAAGTGGTTTTGATTTTGAGCATTGGAGTTTGAACTGCTTGGAGGAGTTTGCTTGTCTTCTTTCCCTTTTGCTGAAAGTGTTGGACAATTTCTCAATTGATGACCACTCCTACCGCAACCATAACAAACCCCCAACCCGGCTAGACATTTACCATTATATTTCTTTCCAATTTTTCACAAGTGGCCCTTACCATAGTAGTTCCCTTATCATGACCTCCTTGAGGTTTAGGGTTAGCCACCCTATCCTTGTTGACCTTTGGAGCACTAGAGGAGTCTTGATTGGAGAACCTTGTTTGAAGCTTTGTCCCTCGGACCTAGCATTAGAGAAGTTTCCATCTCCGATTCTAGATCTTTTCCCCTCCCTATTCATTCATTTCAGTTTTTGCTCCTCAATTTTTTTGGCATGGACCATAAGACTTGAAATATTCATACTTGGAATAAGCATTGCCGAACGACATTCATCGACTACCAAGTCGGACACTCTTATCACAAATTTATTCATTATAGCCCTCTAGTTCGCCATCATGGTTGGAGCATACTTGCACAGTTGGGTGAACTTTAGAGCATACTCTTTCACATTCATACCCCCTTGTCGAAGATTTATGAACTCCTGCATTTTTCATTCCCTCAACTTTAGGGGAAAGAATCGATTAAGAAACTTAGATTTAACCAAATCACATCCTATTGGGCCCGCTCCTATAGGTCTCTCACCTTTCCATTGATCATACCAAACTTGAGCCACATCTCCGAAGACACCCCAATAGCATCAAGCACTTTGCAAACCTCATCAATGAACCTTTGGGGATCCTCTTCCACTTTGGAACCAAGGAACTCGGGAGGGTTAATCCTAGAAAAATACCTCAATCTAGAAGTCGTGGTATTCACATAAGGGTTCACACGGGGCCAAACATCTCTATTGGCTTGAGCTGATATAGCTTGGGCTTGAGTTGTCACGGTTTGAGTTTGAGTCGTCATGGCTTGAGTAATCATTTGGATAGTAGATCTAAACTGTTTTTGAGTTACATTTTTGGCCACAGGGTTGATACGCTCAAATTACACCTCCCTAAAGAAGCATAAGCGATCGTTATCAAGTAAAGAACCCAACTTGTAAGTTGGGGTCGATCCCACAAGGAAAATGGTTTAGACTTTACTTTAACCAACTATTATATTCAATTAGTCAAATTACTTCCATAAACAAGTAATTAAAAAGGGGGGTTTTGTGAAACAAATTGTAAAAATTCTATAAATAATCAGTAATCAAAAGTCAAATTTGGTTGTTATCAAGATAAGAGAATTAACTAGGGCAGTGGCGGAGCCACCTTAGAATGAGGGGGGTCATCCGACCCCCCTTCGGCGAAAAATTATATGATTTATACATGGTTAAAATAATATTTTAAGTATATATAGTAGATGTCGAACCCCCTTCGGTTACTTTGTATGTCTCTTTCTTTAGATTTTGAACCCCGTTATTAAAAATCCTGGCTCCGCCACTGAACTAGGGTATACGTGTTCCCCACAAGCTCATAACGAAGTAATCCTAGTAATAGCAATCCTTTCCTAGTGTACTACATGCAAAGTTATAAGTTAGGTATCTCTAAATCCTTGGTCCGGCATCTAGAGAATTTCACCCCGCACCTTGGTTCGGCTACCTGTGTATAATTTACTAACCCTTACCTTGACCTCATATTAGACATCATAATCGATGTTTGGCTTAGTTATTACCTTGCACCAATCGACATTAGTGTATTAGATAGTATCACACTAAATCTATGTTGATAATTATTTTCTTGTTGATTACCTCCTTGGTTCGGCAAGTAGCAACAAGGCGAGTTCTAACGCGTGCACTCGTTAAAAAGACTTCTAAACAAAAGAATTATCAATGCATCAAAAACACTATTCAAGAATTGCTTATTTACTATTCATACTTTGTTAATCGCTCATGGTTCCCACAACCCTAGTTATGGAGTTTAGTTACCCATAGTCATATGAACACAATTCATTGTTTTAGATAAAAGAATTATGAACTTACGTAAGAAGAATAATAAACCCAAAAAATCAACTTGAATTGCAACACCCAAATCTTCAAAACGAACTTAGGAAATTAAGAATTGCTAAAGTTGCAAGTTAATCTCCCAAGTCAAGAAGTAGAATACAAATAATAATGTCTAACCCCTAAAAATGAGGTTGACATGCCCTATTTATAGAAAACAAGTCCTAAATTAAAAAGGAAATAAAATAAGGAAAGTTTGTTCAGGCACGCATCTTCATTCCACGAGACTGACTCACGGACCGTCAATGGATCTACAGTGCGTGAGTCCCTTCCATCAGCCAAGACTTAGAAAATATTTCAGCTTCCAAAAATCAGCTTCTGTGAAGCAAATGACAAAACTGCAGTACGGACCATAGATCGATCTACGGTCCATCAATCCCTTTCCATAGCTCCATACTTAGAATCTTCAAAAATCAGGTATTGGAACCGTCACAATATCAATCTACGGATCAACAGTACGGTCCGTAGATCAATGGTCACTGTGGTTCCACACTTGGTCATATTTCCCTGATTTGCCTTCCATGCCTTGGCTGCTGATCTACGACCACCATCTACGGAGCGTCAATGGACCTACGGTCCGTTGATCACCTCCGTAGATGCCCTTTTATGCATTTCTTTTAGCTGTCTCTTTAATTCCGCGCCTAAACATCTTTCCTGCAAAATATGATAAAACCCAATACAAAAAGGCCCTAGACACACACAACTTGTAAGTGAAATATATTAGAAATACCGTAAACTCACACTATATCAACACCCTCAACTTAAATTCGTTGTTTGTCCTCAAGCGACGCACTAAGACTCTAAACGACACTTGTGTAGAAGCAAGCATTTCAACCACAAGCAATCACATGGTTCTCTATCCCATTCCCTTTGCGGATGCAAAATTTTTTCTCTTAGACTCGACAAGCTAATTCATGTGGATCAAACCATGGCAACGATCGACGATGGCTCTGTATGAATTAGTGGTTTTTGGTCCTTCTGATCCTGTTCTTGATCCAATGTGACCAACACACAACATACATTGTTTTCCTATGACCAAAGTACAAACTTTCCGACAATGCAACTAGTGACCTTACTTAAAACAAAATCCCTTTTCTTTCACACAATGACTATGACTTTGAGTACAAGGATTCATTCAACACTCACACTCAGAAACAACTTCAAGTACAGTTAGTGCTCAGTTCCATAGGCTTGCCCTTATTTTCACTGCTTAGACTCCCTAATTTAAACCCTAGGATAACTATAGGACTTTTTTGGCTTGTAACGTAGGCTCAGGGTCAGGTGTGGTACATTTAGGTACTTCTTAGTGACTTTCTGCCCTTCTTGACATTACACTAGGCTTTCAACCTCTTTCTGTCCTATTTTTGTCATCCTACCGTTTTACCTTCTTTCCCTTGATTTTCTTCAACCATGGATGTGACTTTAGGCTTTGCAGATCTTTTTACTTTTCACTTTTATGTCTTTCTTGATTTTTATGCTTTTTCTTTAGTTTTCAACAAGTCAAATCCATTCCATTTTCTTCTATCTATTTTTTTTTTCAACATCAAAATCTTTTCATACCCATTTTTTTTTATTTCCTCTTTCAGAGACACCCTCAACTTATGAATTTTCCATTGGTTGAGGTGGACAATACCCGATATCGGGTCAGGGCCAAGATTAAAGTTACCTTTTACATTAGCCACCCTCAACTTAGGCTTTTGACCTAAGTCGAGGTGCACATGTCCAACGAGGGACCGGGGCCAACATAGTAGATTTATGGGAAGGTGAGTTCGGGGTTTAGAAAGAAATGGTCTAATTTTAGGCTCAAAGCATTTGGATCAAAGGGAGCATTTATTTCATTTGGTTGGATCTTTCATTTGGGCAATTTGTGGACTTATCAGAACAAGGGCCTATGATCACCTCCTAGCTTCTAGAGTGAATTGTCTTAGCAGGACTAACCGGGCAAGTTCTAGTTTTGCACAAAAACTGTTTGAACAATCAACTATTCTCAAACACACTTGGCACATAGTTTCATTATCAGATTGCCCAGTTCAAGTTTCAGCTTAAGTCATGCCATCAAGTTGATTCATTATCATGTCATACTCAGAGCCAACACATTCAACTTGTCTTAGCCTACCCATTCTAGCACACATCACAAAATTTGGATGGGTATCACAAAACTCATAAGCCATCATGCTTCAATTCCTTTTCATGCTTCTACACATACGATCCTAATACATGCCGGTTCAACAGAAATTAACCAGTCTCTTGGGGAAAAAGAACACAGGCAAGAAAACCCCAAAGAGAGGATTTATGAGTTGGGTTACTCAGACTTCACCATATCACTCACAATCTATTTACCTCACCCCCAAAAAAAATAGATGCAATTTTCCCCAATGCATACAAATACAGTAAAAGATAATGGATTGGGTAAAGCAAACCTGTGGCTCATAGCGCCGAAGAATCATCAACAAGCGGGTGGGTCCGGTTTTCTGGAGCCCGCTGGAACCATACATGGGTCACCCTCAGTAGTGCCCACATCAACCATCATAGCACCCTCAGTAGCTCTCTCGGTCACTCCAACCACACCATCAGTGGTGCTCACAATGTCCCTCACGACAGGTGGGACCTCTACAACTGAGGCAGAACTCGATGCCCCTGCAATACTCTCACTCACCATCTGTTGGTGCAACTGTTCATCTATAATCGAGGCCTTCCTAGCCTCATTTTCCTGCTTACGCTGTCTCTTTTGGGCTTTTTCCTCCTCAGTGTAAATAGTACGGTGCCTCTTGCCTTTTGTATGTGTAGGCTCAGGCCCCTCCTCGGCGGTCCCACTGAATAAGACATCCAACACCGTATTATCAGCCAACGCAGTAGGTGCAGCCTGAGGCTCAACTGTAGGGGTGGCAAGAATGGCATCAACGTCTCCCCGGAGACTGGCTAACTCGGACTGAAAAGAGGATAGATACATGGTCGGGGCGGGTCGCTCAAGGACTCCCAATTCAAAGGCATCGGGACGCTTATTAATGGCCTGGATCTTCCGGTCCATCATGCCCTCCATCCTTCACTCCATTCTGGACTCGGACTCAGCTATCGACTTTTGCATCCAAGGTTGGATGTGATGCAGTAGTGTGGCCATCTGAGCCTCCAATTTATGTACTCTAGCCAACGGGACAATAGTAGCTTCTAACGGTGGTGTGGACCTGGATGAACTAGGAGCTTTACTAGCAGCATGTTCCCAAGGGAGGTACCTCAACCTGGGGCTCTCTGCGAGGTGCTGCCACATTTGCCTCATCAGGAATGAGGCCGATATCCAAAGTACCAGTAGGGCGAATCAACCTATCACAATCCCAGATAAGCACTCCAGAGTCCCTGCACAATTGGAAAATCAAAAATGGAAAGGGGTAAGTAGTGGAGCTCTTGAATGCCCTCTCGTGAATCTTTGCCAGCAGCATGCGGGCAACTTCAATCTCCATTCCTGCTACCAGTGCTGCAACCATGACCACTCTTTCCCATGTGAGTTGGTTGTCAGCTTTTGTCGGCGACACCCTGTTACGCACCAAAAACCAAAATAACTTGGCCACAAAATTCAATGTGGCCTTTCGGATACCTAACCAAGGTGTGATGACCCACTCTGCATGCTCACCATCTGCAACAATGTACTTAGCCAACCATAGTATTACAGTCTCTCGCTGTTCAGCATTCCTCTGGAAAGCGCCTCTCTGCACGATGTCCCATCTGTACTCAAACTCTGCTGTGTTTAGTGGCCAAGAGTGACCTGTGGTCGGACCATAGAGAAAGCGGTTTATGGTGGCATGTGATATGTCCACCGGACAACCCCGGACCACAGTGGAAGTGAGAGGATCTTGGTCCATGGGCTTTGACCTCTTGGAGATCGAACCACGGAGAGTGGTAGCATAGGATGCATAGAACTCCCGCACAATCTCCTCGCTATAAGTCCCTGGATCTCGAGCCATCCAATCACACTTGTGAAGGTTAAAAAGCCGGTGGATGTCAGGGACAGTGTGCAAGCTCCCCGTGAGGACTCTATGCTCCTTTGTAATAAGTTGGGCTATCTTCGCTCTGTCATTTCTCATCTTGGCATCCCGATAAATCTGTCATTGGCCCTCAAAGCACCATTTGTTTGGCTCGCCGACCATTGGAGTAGGATCCTCATTCCTTGGTGCTGGTACTGACTACAAGCTAGTGGCCTCATCAGACGAGGTTGCTTGTCATTCTGGCCGGACCCTGTGGCTGACTTGGCATTGGACCCCGAAGCATGGGCAGACTCGGACCCTGAAGCTTGGCTAGACTCAGAGCCAGAAGACTGGGCATACTCAGAGCCAAACGTAGACCCAGTAGCTGAACTGGAAGCAGCCCCAGTTGGTGACCCGATCAGTGTGTGCTCCTAATCAGACTGGGAGACAGTGACTACGTCGGGAATCACCTTCCGGGGGGTACCTTTGGTGGCTCGGGAAGCAGTGGGAGAAGTCCTTGTGTTGGGAGGAACATATGCTAGATCTTTTTCTGTGTCCGTGTCCTCATCGATTAACCTGAAGCTAGGGGCAACATATTTTGATTTGCCCCGCTTTGAGTAGGTGACAAGCTTCTTGGGTGCCATCGTACTTGTGGAAGTGATATTAGTGCCAAAACTAACTATAAACACACTCAAAAAAAAATTAGAACTAAAAACTAACAGAAACAAAGACCCAATATTTTTTCCAGACAGTGGCTACAGTGATCATCCACGGAGGGAACCTACGGTCTGTAGACTGATCTATGGTCCGTGGAACCCTTCCGTGGATCAGAGGACCAACAATATTGGTCGCAGAAGGAAACCACGGATCTACAGAACGGTCTGTAGATTGATCTACGGACCGTAGTCCACATCCGTGGTTTCACACTTGGTGAAATTTTCAGGTGCATCCAACCACAGACCTAATCTACGGTCCGTAGATGGGGTTTCGTGGATGGGATCTGTGCCAAGTTTCAGGCATGGTTAAATTTCAAACCCACTCATTTGAGCATTTTCAACATCTTTCTAGTTTAACCATGCATTTCAACATTTAATCATGCTAGTTTGTCATTCTAAAGATTCCGACTAAACATTGTAACAAGTATTGAAGACAAACTTTGGAATCCTAAGTCGACACTTACATTTAGACTTAAAATCTCATACAACAAGGCAACACAATCACTATCTATCATTCCAGGGGTATTGTATTTTCCAATTTTATCATGCAATTTCATCTAACAAATACACAAGGTTGAGACCCGACTCCCGACTTTCTATATTGAATCTATGAACCTAAATTCAAAGTGAGGGGAAAGTATATTACCTTACAAGCAACGAGGAGTGAGGTGAATGTGTGATGACACTAAACTTTTTGAGACCACACTAATCGCCTAGTTTTGCCAAACCCGTACACTGGACCTTTATGGGGGTTTTTGGGGATGAGTGGAGTGTTGGAGAGGAAAGGGAATTTAGGAGTTTGGGTAAAAAGAGGGGAAGATTAATTGGGGAGTGATGGGGTGAATATGGAGTGATTTATGGAGATTGGGAAGTTATGAAACGGTTTGGAAGTAAATGGAGGTAAGTGGAATGATTTAAAATTGGGGGATTTTAAATAGGAGGGGTCCGGGTCGGGTCAGGCAGCATTAGGGTTTTGGACCCACGAGACCCCGTCTACGGTCCGTAGATTGGGACCGTAGATCACTCTTACACTTGAACAAGTTTAGGGACTTACCAGGGATCTACAGACACCATCTACGATCCGTGGATGAATCGACGGTCCGTCGATGGGGTCCGTGGACCTCTGCACCAGACCATTTTCTGCAGAAATTGCATAGCGTACCTGCACATGTAGCAACCATTAGGCTATTTTCTTTTTACATTTTTTAGAAACGGGGCCCTATGCTAATTCTAGCCAACACACACAAAAAAACCCTATGTAGGTTAATACAGAAAAACAAGTAAACACAAGAACTGCTAGATGGAAAACAAAAGCCTATCGTTGGCTAGATTGTACATCTTGGGTTGCCTACCAAGCAGCGCTTGATTTAACGTTGCGGCACGATGCAGGCCTCTTGATTACTCAGACTTCATCAAGATGGTAGGCCTCCACAACCTCTTGCACACTTTCTATGTTTCCCAAATAGATCTTGATCCTTTGCCCGTTAACCATGAACCTTGTTCCGTCACTGTTCTCAAGCTCAACTGCTCCATGGGGAAGCACTTTTGTGAGTAAAAATGGCCCGGTCCATTTGGATTTGAGTTTACCCGGAAACAAGTGCAACCTAGTCCCGCTTTTCGATTCTTCGATCATGATACATCTTCATCTTCTCTTTGTACAAGAATGAACTGTCATAAGCTTTTGGGCGAAACTCATCAAGCATATTCAAGTCATTCATTCTTTGATTAGATGCGGCGCCCTAATCCAAATTTAACTTTTTCATCGCCCACAACGCCTTATGCTCTAGCTCTACCGGTAAATGGCAAGATTTCCCATATACTAGTTGGTAAGGAAACATACCTATGGGAGTCTTGTATGCAGTGTGATAGGCCCATAGAGCATCATCAAGCTTCCTTGATCAATCCGTTCTATTAGCATTCACAATCTTCGCCAAAATTTGTTTGATCTCTCTGTTGGACACTTCAACTTTCCCACTAGTCTGCGGATGGTAAGGAGTGGCTACATTGTGGCGGACACCGTATTTCTCAAGTAGCGCCTTGAAAAACTTATCACAAAAGTGGGAACCTCCATCGGTGATAATCGCTCTAGGTGTACCAAATCTGGAGAAGATATTATTTTCTAAGAATGCGGTGACACTTTTACCTTCATTGTTGGGGAGCGCAACTGCTTCCACCCACTTTGATACATAATCAACAACAATAAGAATATACTTCATCCTGTGTTAACTCACAAATGGACCCATAAATTAAATGCCCCATACCTCAAACAACTCTATCACCAATATAGGATTCATAGGAAGCTCTTGCCTCTTTGAAATCCCTCATTCTCTTTGGCATCGATCGCAAGACTTGGCGAAATTATGAGCATCTCGGTGGATAGTAGGCCAGTAGTATCCACAGTACAAAATCTTATGTGCAGTTCGAATACCACTATGATGCCCACCAACAGCCGATGAATGACATGCTTCAAGTACACTCAACATCTCAATTTCGGGCATACAACGATGAATAATCCCATTAGCACAACTACGATAGAAGTAAGGTTCATCCCAAAAGAATTTCTTCACATCATGCATACACTTTTTTATTTGGTGAAAAGAAAAATCCGGGGGCACAATATCCCTTGCCAAATAATTAGCAAAGTCTGCGAACCAAGGAATCAAATCATGAGAAGCAGCCAATACCTGTTCATCTAGAAAAGCATCATTAATTTCAGCCCTATCACCAAGATTTATCATAGCCTCTTCCTCTAATCTGGACAAGTGATCGGCAACTTGATTTTCGGTCCCCTTTTTATCTTTTACCACAAAATCAAACTCTTGCAGCAATAATACCCATCTAATCAACATCGGCTTTGCATCCTTCTTTTCCATCAAATATCTCAATGCAGAATGGTCAGTATGCACTATGACCTTGGTACCAAGCAAGTAGGATCAGAATTTCTCAAATGCGAAAACTACCGCAAGAAGCTCTTGTTCAGTCAGAGTATCATTCTTCTGGGCCACATTTAGAGCCTTGCTAGCATAGTAAATAGGGTGAAGAATTTTCTCTCGCCTCTGTCCCAATATTACATCAAGCGCCACTCCACTCGCATCGCACATTACCTCAAACGGTTGTCCCCAATCCGGTGAAATATTGATAGGTGCAGTAACCAACTTCTCCTTCAACTCTCCAAATGCTTTAAGACAAGCATCATCAAAATTGAACTTACACTCCTTCTCGAGCAGTTTGCACAAAGAATGTGTAATTTTTGAGAAATCCTTGATGAATCTCCTATAAAAACCTGCATGCCCAAGAAAACTCCTCACAACTTTTACAAATATAGGTGGGGGAAGTTTTTCTATTACTTCAACTTTCTCTTTATCTACCTCAATGCCCTTTTCAGAAATTCGATGACCTAGAACTATCCCTTCTTTCACCATAAAGTGGCACTTCTCCCAATTTAGCACAAGGTTGCAATCTTCACACCTTTTAAGTACCTAACCCAAATGATTCAGACATCGATCAAAAGAGTCACGTACCACAGAGAAATTATCCATAAATACCTCAATAGTATCCTCCACCATATTGGAGAATATCGACATCATACAACGCTGGAAGGTCGCTGGAGCATTGCACAACCCAAAGGGCATCCGTTTGAAGGCGAAAGTCCCATAAAAGCAAGTAAAGGTGGTCTTCTCTTGGTTCTCCAGAGCTATATAAATCTGATTGTAGCCCGAATAACCATCAAGAAAACAATACCAACCCTTACCAGCAAGTCTATCCAACATCTGATCCATGAATGGCATAGGGAAAAGGTCATTTTCTGTCCATGCATTTAGCTTCCGATAGTCCATGCAGACTCTCCATCCAGTCACGGGTCGCATCAGAACAAGCTCATTTCTCTCAATAGGAACCACAGTAATCCTACCTTTCATGGGCACACATTCAACAGGGCATACCTAACTACTATATGCATTGGGATAGATAACTCCAGCATCCAACTACTTGATGATCTCTTTTTTAACTACCTCTTCCATAGGTGAATTTAATCTTCTTTGGTGCTCAATACTAGGTTTGTGATCTGGCATGAGTTGGATTTTGTGGGAACAGATACCGGGAGAAATCCCAATAATATCCGCAACAGTCCACCCAGTAGCTCGCTTGAACCTTTTTAACACAGTCACCAAGCACTCTACTTGTCTTGCATTTAGATCTTCCGCAATGATGACCGACAAAGTGTTATCTCTACCCAAGAATACATACCTCAAATGTGGTGGTAGAGCCTTAAGCTCTAATTTTGGTGCCTCCACAATAGATGGTCTCGCTGGTGGAGACTCACGATTCTTCATGTCTAATTCATACATCTTTTGTTTTGACCGATATTCACACCTGTCTAGTGCAGCTACCAAGTCATCATACTCTTCAATACCATCACTATCAAAATTCATCATAACTGCTGCTAGTACCTCAACACCGAGTCGTTCTTCGATTTGCACTTCTGTTCCACTTTCAGCTCTATAAGTTATAGAAGATATCGTTTTGAGCTCACCACTCTGCTTTATGGATCTATAAATTTTGAAGGTTGCTTCTTCATTGTTTAGTCTGAACTTCATCTGTCCCTTCTCCGTATCAACCAATGCACGACCTGTGGCAAGGAATGGTCTCCCAAGGATGATGGGAACATCAAAATCAACCTCACAGTCAAGAATCACAAAATCCGTTGGAAAGATGAACAACTCCACTTTTACTAGCACATCATGGAGTACACCAGTAGGCCTTTTTACAATTCAATCGGCCATAAGTAGTCGCATCGTAGTAGGTTTTAGGTCCCCTAGACCCAACTTCTTGTAAATAGACAATGGCATGAGGTTGATGCTAGCGCCAAGATCACATAAAGCCTTAGCAAAGTTAACAACTCGATAGTACATGGGATCATGAAAGCACCAAGGCCTTCTTTTTTCTGCACAATAGATCTTGTAGCAATAGCACTACAATGCTACAATCTATCATCATCTTCAAAACTCACATACTTTTTCTTAGTTACCATATCTTTCATAAACTTCGCATACCCAGACATTTTCTCCAAAGCTTCTATCAAAGGGACATTGATAGAAAGCTGCTTCAACATAGTAATAAACCTGCGATATTTACCATCTTCAGTCTTCTTCACTAAGCTCTGTGGAAACGGTGGTGGAGGTCTAGATATGGGAACCACTTTCTGAGATATCTCTACTTCTTTCTCTGTCGCATTGTCCGCCTCTTCTCTAACCTCTACCATATCATCTTATTTTCTAATCTAAACATCCACCACAGACGGCATAGGTGGATCTTTGGTTTGCTTACCCCCTCGAGTAGTAACTGCCATACAATGACCATCATTCTTTGGATTCTGGATGGTGTTGCTAGGAAGAAGGTTGATGTGAGTTCACTGTAGTAGACAATTGAGTCATCTGCTGCTCTAGATGCTTTATTGACACTGCATGGGCATCAACCTTTTAACCAATACCAGACATGTCATTTCTCATCTCCTTCACATTCTCATCAGTTGCATCAAACCTTCTCATCATCTTATGCATCATATCTTCAATACGCGCCACATTGCCTCCAGCATCCCTAGTACCGGATTCCCAATTTTGAGGGGGAACATAAGGTCCAACCCGATCATTTCTGTTGCCATAGTTTTTCCGGTTGTAGTTGTTGTCACGATTGAAGTTCCCATCCTGGACATATTGACCCTCTCAGTTGTAATTGCCATAGTTCCGACCTTGATTTCCTTGACCTTGGCACCAATTTTCCGTGCTGGATCCTTGGGCGTTTGGTTGGAAACCCCCCCTCTGATCATTCACCGCATAAGCATCCTCTTCATAGTAACACTCTTCAACTGGTGGTGGCGTTCTAGTCAAGCAATTCAGAGCATTTACCTTCTCTGCACCTCCGCTCACATGCTTCAATACCAACCCTAACTTGATCCTCATCTGAACCATCTCCTCAGGAATATCCTCTGCAGATTGGTTGTTCGTAGCATGAACGGCAAATCTGTTTCTCCCAGTATCCGTCCTCCTAGTGCTCCATGCTTTATTGCTGCGAGAGATCTTCTCCAATTTTTCTCCAATATGCGCATATGTGCACTAACCATATGATCCTCCAGAAATAGTATCAAGCACTGATTTATTGTTGTCATCCTGACCTCGATAGAATATTACTTAAGAGACTCATTATCAATACGGTGATTCGAAACACCTCTTACAAATGTAGTGAATCTGGACCAAGAGCTATTCACAGACTCACCAGGTAATGCCACAAAATTATTGACCCTATCTTTGTGATAGAGCTTCTTGGACATTGAATAATATATTGCCAAGAACACATCCGTCAGTTGGTCCCGTGTATATATTGAGTTATAGGGAAGCTCAGTGAACCATACAACAACATCACCTGTCAGTGATAGAGGGAACACTCGCAACCCAATGACATCCTTATCCAAGTCTGGTCGAGCAACACAGCTCTTGCAAACCGCCCTTAGCTTGGCTATGTGAGCATGTGGGTCTTCTAAAGGTGAACCCGAGAATAAGCCTCTCACTGTAAGCATCTGCATCAAGCTACAGGTCACTACAAATATGTGCCCCGGAGGTAAAGGGGGTAGGACAAGAGGTCCATCTGAATCAGCAATATTGACGTTGCCCCTATAGTTGTCATGTAGTCGTGGGCCTGGTGGATCCTGCACCTTCAATGCATTTCTCAATTGATTTTCAACTGGAACCTGGTTGTCCCCACCAACTACCCTTGGAGAGAAACCGACTTGATTCGAGGTAAACTGTTTGAGAGAAAGTTTACCTCCTCTATAGTCTAACTTTCACTAATTAACAGTTGTTTCCTAATAGTTACAACTACTCGTTTTCCTATAATAGCCCGTAATCGAATAACATCCCAAGAACCTGTCTCCCTATTGTTATCTTAGTATTATTTGTTGTTGTTGTAGCTGATAATTCAAACCAAAATTACCTTTATTTGACATTCGTGTCACCCCCTGATTTGAATTATGTTTTTATTCGACAATGTCTATTCCTATGACTTAATCGAACTTATTTGCACTTGACTATTGAATCTTAAACACGTACCGTTCTCTGTGGGAACGATCCCAACTCACTTAGTTGGGTTATATACTGACTAACGATCATTGACGCTTAGAATAAGAAGAAGTGTCCTTGAAACTTTAATCAAAATGGTGTCGCTGTCGGGAAGTGGTGTTATTTATGATTCTTTGGTTAAGTTGAATTTTGGTCTTTTTAGTCATAGTTGAATCTCTTATTTTTAGTTTTGTTTTGTGTGTTGCTGGTTTAACCAGAGGAAATGAGTGTCAACGGGAGCAATGGTAGCCAACTGGGACACCAAGACGACTTCGACAACTTAAATGATTTCAATGAGCTGAATGCTAATGGCCCTCATCTAATGGGTGGAATTGGTGCCATTCGCTTGCCTCCGGCCGAAGGGAATGTTGTGTTCCACATTACAAGCACCATGTTGCAGCTCTTGCAATATACGGGGTTGTTTGGTGGATTAGCTCATGAGGATCCCCATGAGCACATAAGAAACTTTGTTAATGTTTGTGGGTTGTTCTCTTTCAAGAACATTTCCCAATAGTCGGTTCGGTTGAGATTGTTCCCATTGTCTATGATAGGAGAAGCATGTAAGTGGCTGGCTGAATTGCCAAGAGACTCAATCACTTCATGGGAAGAGCTTGTCACTGCATTTCAAGTGTGATTTTTCCCTCCTTCGAAGACGATGACTCTTCGGGACAACATCCAAAGCTTCAAGCGTTTGGAGGGCGAGCCAATTCATGAGACTTGGCTGCGATTCAAGAAGTTAGTGCTACAATGCCCAACTCATGGTTTGCCCGACAACATTTTGCTGCAATATTTTTACCGAAGCCTTGATTCGGTGAAAAAGGGTGTAGCTGACCAACTTTCTCCGGGAGGCTTGATAAAAAAACCTTACATTATAGCAGCCCAGCTCTTGGATGGCATGACAAAAATCAACCGGGTATGGTATACCCGTGAAGATCTGATCTCCCCTCTCACGGTTATATTGACCAAGGAGAAGCTGGAGAAAGACCAAGAGAGGGACCAGAACATGGCCAAGATCATGACACAACTTGACATTTTGTCCAAAAATTTTATGGGAGCTGGTGCTCGAAGTGTCAATGTTGTGGGTGTCGGGTGTGTTAATCCTGATGAGGGAAAGTTTGAGGCTTTATACAATTAAGAGGTGAATTTCCTAGCCAACCAAGGAGGTGGTTATCGTTCAAACTACCCGAGGAAGGGTGGTAACCAAGGTTGGAAGGATCGTAATAGAAAGTGGAGGGATCATAACCCCAATTGGAACGAGAGAGATGGGGAGAAGGATATATATGTTCCTCCCCACGAGCGCTAAAAGACAAAGAATTTCGAGTGCGGTCGGCTTGAGGATATGATATCTCGTATTCTCAATAAGGTTGAGGGTCAGATAGGGTTTTAAAATAGATAAAGAAAGATGTGTCGACCCTTAGCCAGCCGATTACCTCTCATTCCGTCTCTATCAAACAACTGGAGACCCATATGGGTCAAATTTATCGCATTTAAACCCGCAACAATAAGAGGGGTTTCCTAGTGATACTATGGCCAACCCCAAGAATGAGGTTTGAGTGTGGACTTTCATCGTGCCGCGATGTTAACTAAGGCGTTGTTTGGGAGACAACCCAAGAACCCTTAATGCTTTCTTTTCATTTTTAGTAAATAATAGTGTATTGATTGTGTAGGTGAAAAAGTGGAATGTGCTTCAAAATTACAGGTTGGCGAGCAAAAGATCCAGTCGGCGAGCCTAATTTTGGCCACCGTTAGACTCAAGACATCTTGAAGTTGGAGTCTGTAAATCTTGGTGAGCCCGGGAGCAAATTGGTGTGTCGCCCAACAGGTCGGCGATCACGACCTTGACCGCCATTTGGATTCCCACATTAACTAGAGATCCTATAAAACTCGGTGAGCTAGGTTCCCACTCGGCGTGTTTCTGAGTGGGTCTGTGAGAAAAACTTATGTCACCGAATGAGAGAGAATGGGATGGTTTTTAAAGGCCAAAGGTTTAAACTTTCAAATATTTCACATTCCCTCGCTTTTAAACTTCCCAAACTCACACCCACACAATATTTTTCATATTTTTGAATTTTTATCTCAGATTAGTCATCATTTGTGTGTTTAGAGTTGGATTCTTTGCCGCCTAGCTTTACAACTTCTCGTATTCGGCTTCTAAGGTTGGTTTTTCTAACCCCGAACTTACATTTAGCAATTTTAACACAATTGTAATTTATTTTATCTTATTGATGTGTGTTGGGCCTCTTTGATCATAATTGGTTGCTTGATTACCTGATTTAATTCAAATATCTTGCTTAAGTAGTCTATATCGTTGATTTCCTGAATGTTGCATGCCTTAAAATTGATTAAAATTGTGGTTTGTAGCTTAAATGTTGTTGGGTCTAGTCGGGTGAAGTCTAAGTTACCCGCATTTATACTAAATGACGGATTTTTCCTGATGATGGAGCGTTGATGTCATTCCTATGGGAAAAAGTCGTCGAATGGCCAAATTGGGCCAAACTGGGAGAAGTCTGAGTATCCCGGGGGCATGTATGTAATGGGTTTTGGTTTAACTGTACATGTGCATAGTTTGATTTTGTTTTTGGGGGCTGTGGGGTTGTATTTGGAATATGGGGTCAAAAGTAGGCACGTTGGGCAGTTTGGCGAGCAGGGTCGAGCTCGCCGAACCACTCGGCGGTTCACCGAATCTCCCTTATCGCCTTTAATTTCCTGCTAAATCTTGAGTTTCGTTCTGTAACTTTGGGCGAGAAGCGTGAGTTTGCCGAGTGCACTCAGTGACAAGCCGAAGGTTCTTCTTAATCGCCCTTTCTGCCCCTGTAACCCCTAAAATACACTATAACTTTTGGTACGCTAGTCCTTTCTCACCGAATGCTGTTGGCGATTCGCCGAAAGGTTCATCCCATCGCCGACATGCCAAATTTTTTGGGAATTTTCGAGCCAATCTTTTCGGCAAGCCCGACCTGGCTCGCCAAAGTGATTCGGTGACTCACCGACCGATTCGGTGAGTCTATCTGCAATTATTTTTCTGTGCATTTGCATGAACTGTTCCTAATTCTTTTCGATGTTTTTGCAGACATGGCAAGCCCAAAAGTGGCGGAAAGAGATATGCCTCCCCTCAAGTGGGCAAAGGGTATAATAATTAACGAGGATGCAGCTGTATCCAAGGCAAAGGATAAGGCTACCAAACATCTCACAACAGGTGGGAAAGGAAAAGGAAAGACAAACGCACCATCATCAGCTTTACCGGAGGCCAACTCCGATAGTGAAGACGTCTATGCCACTCACCTCACCACTTCTGAGAGTGAGGGTGAGCAACATGAGCATCAGGTTGCACCTTCTGATCCTGAAGATGAATTACTAGCATCCCAGAGAAAAGAGTTGCGTTCATAAAGACTTAATGATCCGTCAAGGATCGGGACCCCTCAAACTACTTCTCTTACTCCAGCTCCAGCACAGGCTGCTGTCCTAGAACCACCGGTACAAGGTCCTCCCCCACGGTCTATTAACAACTAAAGACTAAGGGGCTGAGGACCATTATAGAGGAGAAGAGGCTTTATACTGATGGCGTTATTGATAGGTACCCGTAGATCATGACCTATCTAAGGTCCCACAAATTCTAGCTCTTCACCAAGCCCCATGGCCCGTACATTCCGAGTTGGGTTAGAGAATTCTATAGAGCCTTGATACCACAAGGGAAGAAGTCGGCAGCCAAATTCAAACCGGTTAACTATGTTGTTGTAAGAGGCCGGAAAATGAAGTGTGATAGCGATGCTATCAATGCAGTCATAGGGGTTTCAACAAGAATTGAGGATGAATGCCAGTATAAGATCAGGACACAAACATTGGAGGACAAGAATAAGTGATTGACTCATCTAATTTCAGACGGTACTCCCATTTGGCTCAAGGTTGGAGGACCCATTGAGAAGAAGGACCTCAACATCGCATCTAGGTTCTGGTTTGGTTTTATCAGTAGTACTCTCATGTCTTCCGAGATTAGTCGATTTTCCCCCATGCCAAAGAAGCCATTCGTGGTTGCATCATTGCTGGGACAAGACTTAATCTGGGGATGATTATTGCCCAGGAGATGCTTATAAGGGCCAAAAAGCGACAGACTTCCCTTCCATTCCCGGTATTGATTACTGAGTTGTGTAGACAAGCTAGGGTGCCTAGAGATGAGAAGAAAGATGTGGAAATAATTCCCACATCTTCTACTGACATCCGAAGGATCGAGGTGGAATACTTGAAAGATGAGGAAGGAAGGAAAAAGGCAATCCCGGTGGACTCATCCCCGGTTGTTGATCCTCAGACATTACTTGCAGAGGCTTTATTGCCTACTCCGGCCCCTGTTCCTTCAGCTATTTCTAGTGTTGTCCCTTCTAATACTCCTAGTTCCTCCACTGCCCCATTACCTCCCAGATCTAGTACTGTTGTTGTTGTTTCCTCCCGGCTTCCGCTCACTCAGGTTTCATTACTATAGATGGGGTAGCTAGCCCATTCCGCTGATCGTCGTGTATCCAGACTTGAGGCCTCCATTCCGAGCATGATTCAGACATCCCTCGCTCATGTTGTGACATCCTTGAGTGCTACCAATGATGCCCTCACGTCTAGGAAAGCGGTGTGCGAGCATGGACAAGGGGCCACTGAGGAGGTAATGGATCTAAAAGCCACTACTGCTAAGTTGAGGAGAGGTGTGGACCAAATGAAGTCCACCGACAAGTCCATGATTTTCAATATGGTGGAGATCCCATATGTGCCAGTTGAACCTGATATCCTTCCGGCTACCACCGGAGATGATGTTCGAGCTGAAGAGGTACCTGACATCGAGTCTGAGGCTGAGATGGATGAGGAGATGCTTGAGGTTGTTGAGTAGGTTTCTTACGAGGGCCTTACAGAGACTGAGGAGTCCATGGTCGATGCAACAGTGCAGACATCTTTGGTAAACACACCTTTGGCATCCCCTAGTGGACCTACTCCTTCTAAGGTGACTCCGGGCACTGATGCCCAAGTTTAGAGTACTACACCTGGCATTGATGCCCCGACAGATGGGGCAATTGTGTAGTCCATTATTTTCGGTTTTAGACTAAATAGTTAGTCTTATTCATATATTTAGACTTGTTGATTGGTAGAGTTTTGGTACAATGACTTTCAGGTTCTTGGGGTAGAACTTCCGCAATAGTTTGTTTAATTGTTTATTTAAAACCTTTGGAGTTTATGGAAACTCCATTTTTATCGATCATCTAAACATGCTTCCGTATCTTTAAATCCTTAGTTTTTTCTTAAGTTGCTTAGTCGGGTTGTAGTAATGGTTCTTCACCGGAGGGTTAGTGTGTGTGCCAATCACGGTGGTCTGGGTCATGAAAAATTTCAAGGAAGCATGAATTTCTTGTTAGGGTTTATGATTTTTTTCCTTCTATAACTCACATATGCATGAGAATCTTGTCCTATAAAATGAAATAATAATAACACAATATTTAGACTCTTCTTAATGATAAGTGTTGGGATCGAAAGTTTACCATCCTGCCAAAAAGCTAAAGTTTATGGCAAGTGTGCACCTTTATTTCGTAATTAACCCTACCTAGAAAGTGCTATGTTCGATTACCCATGAATTTATCTTGGGACACCCCTATGGAATGCTTCTTGTCACGCCATAAACCTACACCCTGAGCGTGGCCGACACTTGAAAACCATTTATGATCCCAAAGCGAACCCTTGGCATTAGTGACTATTTAGCGGAAGACGCACTCAAGCAATAATAGTTTAAAAAAATAATTTGGTCTCAAAATAAAACTCAACTCAAATATCTGAAAATACTCATTGCAATAATATAATAGTTTGCAAAACATATTTAAAGGAAAGAAAGTACCGAGAGACTCATCGACTCTATCTATCTATGAAGCCTCTACTATCAGGTGGGGATTTGTCTCAGAAGGTCATCAATAGTAGACTCTTTCAGATGTTGAGTCAGTGTTCAGTGTTTGGGGTTGTTTCCCCTTGACATGTTCAGATTTATTCTCATTTGGAGTCCTTCGTTTTGACTCTGTAATTAGTTATGCTTCCGTTTATCTATGTTATCTATTCAGCATGCTTGTAATGTGATATGTTAGACTCATCGTTAGCTTAGGGTCACTCATGATCCTAGGTAGCGTGCTACATCTAGGGGTTAGCCTTGGGCGTGATATTTCATGATTAATTTTTTGATAAACGTGCAAATCACGTTCTCAGAACTAGTTCATTGATATACATGAGAAATCTTTCATAAAAACTCTAACTTTTGCATAAATATCATAGCTTCAATTAGATTGAGTAAAACCCTAGATTTAAACATAATTCATTATATAACTAATAGTTTAGGCATGAGAACGAAAGGAATACTATCATTGAATCTTTACATACCTTAGTGACGAATCTCGAAGAAAAATCTTGGAAGATGAACCCTAGCCTTGGTGTTTCTTGAAGTTCTTGAGCGTAATAATTTAGAAGCTAATGAGAGGGTTTTTATTATGAAAAAGTTATTTTCTACATGTTTAGGGCCATTTAGATGACTCCCTAAATGATTTTAGGACAAAAATACTCTTGAGAAAATAAATTATAAGAGCTGGAATTCATAATTTTATTTCATCAGACAATGAGGTTCATATTAACTCCATGTCATGGAGCCATCGTGGAGCTTCTACCAGGTTAGAGAATCTTTGGTAAATTAGTTATAACTTTTTACTCAACTTGGATTGATGTAAACTTGGCGGGGTTGGAAAAAAAACACTTTGAACTTTTAATTTAATAGGTTATGACTCACCTAAATCTTCATATTCTAGGAGATATGGTCGTTTCAAGTTGATCCTTACATGTACTCATGCGAAAGCTTAGCCAATAGAAATGCTTTTAGCTTGGCTTGGTGCTAGAGGTCTCTTGTGACACTAAATCACATTCAGTACCCTTGATACAATATGTAAAAGATATTAAAACTCATGAGCAAGTAGGGCATCACCCAGTTAAAGCTCATATACTTACGACGAACAATTTAAATTCTAAGAGTAGAATGTAAGGTGTTACATGAGTTCCTAGATTTATTTTCTATAAATCTTATAGAAAAATTATAACGCACTTAATTTGTTCAATTGTTATGTGACATTATTTTTTTATAAGGTGTACTTGCATTATATATTGAACCTTAGTGTTATATGACACTATTATTATTGAAATTTTTTATATTTGTTATGTAATTTATTTTTAATTTTTGAACTTCTTAAATAAGTTTGATAGAGCTTAAAGACTCTTTATTCAAAATAAATGTATGTACAAAATCAAACAAGAAGCCCAAATGAAATAAACTGAAAGCAAAACAAAAAATCTCTAGGCATAGCCCATTAAGGGAATCATCTAGGGCTTTATAACAGTTTCTTACAAAGTAGTTTTTCTTTCTTAGCCTCTTACTCTCTTCTCTGCCTTTCTCTCTTCCTTGTCTCCTCCTCCATCTCATGAAGCTAACACTGCCATAGTTTTTCGTTTCTTTTTGTTGTTGATGATTAAGACCTACCTCTATTATCTTTTCTCTTATTTCTCCGCTCACAGAAGCAATTAGCTACCTCCCTTTACATGCTTTTTTACTTCAAATTCTATTAATATGTGACCTTCTTTTGTATTTTATACAGGTATCTTTCGGTAGATGCAGTGGATTCCAAGATAGTTTTGCAAGAGGTACCAAGTCTTGAGTGTTTTGGAAGCAATCCTTTGTAAGCTCCTTCTCCTTCATTTCTTCATTTTGTTTTATTTTTTTTCCCCTCTCGGAAGTATTTTAACTTTTTGTAGATGAATTAGAGGTGGAGATATCGAGATGCTCCCGATATCTTTCTGGAAGACTTGCTTTTCCATCCCAACGATTTATATTGCTTATCTTGTATTTATGAAATTGAATATTATTGGTTCTTAATTGATTATGTTAAATTTTTGTCCATATTATACTCTATATAATGATTGGGAACTGCATACTGAACATCTAATTTTAAGTCTAATGTCAAATAAATTTTGACATAACAATATGGCCTAAATGCAAAAGGCTCTTAAAGGTGTAGATGTGTCCATGATGTCTCAAACTGTAACTTGTTTGTATTTTGGAACATACACGATATCATATTGGTTATTCCTATGATGAATTTAATATATTGAAATATTATTTACAACTTCAACAATAATATTTATTTCTTCTTATTTGCTTTAATTGTAGATGCAAGTATATGACATTCTATACTTGGCCTTAGTGCTTAACAACCAAAAAACCATTTAGCCAAACAAGGTTAACTTGGTACTATAGATAAAGTGATTTGTCTACTTATTATTATTTGAGTGTTTATAGCTTTATACTAGATATCCTGATTCAATCTAATATCTGTGTAAAATCTACTCTTGACAATGCAAAGGTGGTTTAGAGAATTTTCAAAAGGGAGATGGACAATTAAGATGAAACTTAATTATTTTCCTTGAGAGTTTTGCATTATTTATGTTTGACATCTTAATATGTCTTGGTCCACCGTTTCATCAGTTTCTTTTTCTAGTATTATTTTTCTAATTTTAATTTCTAGTTGATATTTCATATACTTTGTAGGATTTAGAAGTTGTTGCAGACTCATACTATGTCATGATGAGTGCAAGGTAAGATGGTTCTCTCTATCTTTAAAATAAATTGACGAAAGTTGCTTATGAATTATGATAATGTGTGATACACTTGTTTTCTTAACTTAATTTAAAGTAGTTGTTTTAAATGCATAGTTAATTTTAAATACATATTTGCAATTAGAAATAAAATTATTACAACTGAATAACAACATAATACAACTAAAACAATGAAATAAAGAACAATCTAGATCACTTATTCTTCTTTCTTCTCTCCTTTGAAATTGTTGTGAAAGAACTTTACTTGGAAACATGTTTCTGCGATTTTCAATAGCTGAGGATTATGTGCAATTAATTCTTTTATTTTCTAAATACGCAACCTTTTAAATTTAAAAACCCCTTGTAATGATGACATATAAATAAAGTATAACTATGCAAGTGTATCCATCTACTCACCCCATTCACCAAATAGCTTATTAGAGAAACAGGTTTCGACCTACTAAGTTATTTAATAATTCGAAACAAATATATCTATTGCTATTTGTGTGATATAATTTAGACGTCTCACATAAGTAAGGTTTATTACTTTTTCAGTTATTGTAGAGATGGGTATTATATCTACCGATTCAATAAAATAAATCTATAAAAATAAAAATTATTTCTGAAATTATCATTCAGATCTTACTTTAGTACTTGTCAAACTTTTAGTGTGTTGATATTAAAGAAATATACTTAACAAAGGTATGTGCATATGTGTGGAGCTTAATTTGTAGTGAACTACAATGTTGTCTCTAGTAATAAACAATTATACTATCCAAAACTCTAAGGTATGGTCGTAAATATTATTATATTTTAACTTTAATTTGTGTTATGTATAAATATATATGTGGTAGCTTTTTTATCTTTAATATGCGTATGTATAAATATATAAGTTGTATTTTTATGTTTTGTTATTTATTTATCAGTTTTTTCCATCAAAATTTGCTCGATTAGTTTCATGCTTGAATGACCGTGTACGATTCTGTAGCTATTATGGTTTACTAGCTGTCGAACAAGGATAACCTAAATTTTCACCCAAACATAAAAGCAACATATGTAACTTTTATGCTCTGGTGAAAAGATAGGCCATCGATAGCTAATAAACCCTGATAGTTACACACTCTACACAATAAATCAGGCGTGAAACTGATCGAACCACAAAGTGGGGGATTTCTTGGTTTTCCAGGCTATGTAGCATCTGTTTTACTCTCTTTCTATAACTGAATTTATATTAGTTGCTTGAAGTATCTCAATCACGGTAGTTTCTTCTAGGTAAATCCTTTCTCCTTTTATTACTTTGCCTCGTTGGCCAAGATTCAACGATCCCGGTGACTTACTTCCGCCTATCTGTCCAGTTGGCGATAAAAACAGGTTAGCATAGATTTGTACGAAGATGACAACACGAGATTTTTTACCTACCAGACAGTAAGTGATTTTTTTTTAAAATAAGGTTAGTATACATGAAGAAAATACACATTTCTTTTATCAGTTACATTTTTATGTCAACTTTATGGTAGGTTTTTTCACACACTTATACTAAATTAGTAACACATGTTTCTTTGACAATACTATTTGTGAGATGATCAAAATATACTTAAACATGAAAGAACATAATTACCTATTGTTATTTCATCTAATTTCAAATCTAATGTCAAATAAATTTTGACATAACAATATGGCCTAGATGCAAAATCTTCTTAAGGCTGTAGATGTGTCTATGATGCCTCATAATGTATATTGTTTGTATTTTGGAACATACATGATATGATATTGGTTATTCCTATGATGATTTTAATATATTGAAATATTATTAACAACTCCAATGATGATATTTATTTGTTCTTATTTGCTTGAATTGTAGATGCAAGTATATGACATTCTATACTTGGCCTTAGTGTTTAACAATCAAAGAATCATTTAGTAAAACAAGGTTTACTTGGTGTTATAGATAAAGTGATTTATCTACTTATTATTATATGAGTGTTTAGATCTTTATACTAGATATCATGATTCAATATATTATCTGTGTAAA